>JAVTVY010015100.1:0-65698 GCA_036873755.1 Hanleya hanleyi | reverse complement strand
ATGGCGCGAATCTCATGAGAAGAGGCAGTCGACAACAGAGGGGGAGCGTCTATGGCCAATTGATAAGACCATTTAATGGTTTTCTTCAACCACGCGGCGATGGTATTTTTGGTAATGTCATGCAAAGCCGATGGACGAAGAGACAGAAATAACAGGCGCCGAGAGCCGCGAGCGGAATCGGTAGGAGTAAGATAGTGGCGAATGGCTCGAACAGGACACAACAAAAGATCGTCCTCGAGACCATGCACAAAGTCTGACAACGCAGGAATGGAGTACGAACGATGAGCACACGGACCTGAACGAACAGACTCATTTTTGGCGATAAACTCCGGAATGGGCCGAAAAGAAATGCGGGACCAATCCGCCGTCCAGGTCATAGAAGATCTTTCAAGAGCATGAAGTTCAGACACTCTAGACGCCAAAGCAAACGCCGCCAAAAAGGCAGTCTTATAAGACACAGCTTTAATAGAAGCGGATTCTAAGGGTTCAAAGGGCGGACGAATCAGCGCACACAGAACCACCCCGATATCCCATTTCGGTAACAGTTGGCGAGTACGGCGAGACTAACGCGAAGGCGCGAATGAGCGCAGAGATATTATCGTTTAGACTAATGTCTGTACCGGAAGTAAGACGTAATACCCTAGTCAGAGCAGAACGATACCCCTCAATGGTGCTGATTTGAAACTTCTTATCACGATGAAGATGAAGAAAGAAGTCCGCTACTAGGGAAACAGAGGCAGAGTCGGGATCGGCATCATGTTCTCGGCACCAGGAGACGAAATAGGCCCATTTCGCTTGATAGAGCTGCGATGTGGAAGATCGATTGGCTGAGACCATCATTCGCGCAACCTCTGCTGAAAAACCTTGGTCTGCGAGTGCATCCTGGATAGTCTGCAAACGTGTAGGTTGAGCCACCGCGGGTTGTGATGAAGAATCCCGTGCGGTTGTCGTAACAGACTGGGCCAAACTGGTAGACAACGAGGCGGAGCAGCGAGAAGCGGGATCAGAACCGGAAACCACTGACGACGAGGCCACCACGGCACTACGAGCAGGATGATGCAGTCGTGACGAGAAATCTTTTGAAGCACTTCCAGAATTAGGGCCATCGGTGGGTAGGCATAAGCTAGGAAGTTGTCCCAATTGATTGACAGGGCGTCGATGCCGAAGGCTTGAGGATCCAAAATCGGACTGACGAACAGGGTCAACTGGGCGTTGTTCCTCGTAGCAAACAGATCGATCAGTGGGGACTCCCAGATGGTGGAGATCTGCTGGAACACCTCCGGATGAAGTTGCCACTCGGTCTGAAGAACGGTGTCCGGACGAGATAAGCTGTCCGCTAAGACATTGAGCCGACCCGGAACATGGCGGGCGTGGAGATGAATATGATGAATACGAGTCCACTCGTACAGATCCCAAACTAGACGAAACATTGGTAGCGAGCGGGTGGTACCCAACTTGTTGATGTGCGCAATGACTGTGGAATTGTCCGTCGCTATGAGGAGAGACGAGTACATGAGACGATGACTCCAATGTTGCACCGCTAGGATGACTGCCTTCATCTCCAGAAGGTTGATGTGAAGACTGGCATCCAACGTTGACCATCTGCCGGATACCACGAATTCGTCCAGATGGGCACCCCAACCGGTCTCGGACGCATCGGTGTACAGATGATGACTCGGGGCCGGAAAGCGGAATGGAACGCCCTGCATGACGTTGAGCCGGGATTGCCACCAGACCAGATATGGATGAAGAGACGTCAATACCGGCACCGCTGGATTGATGGAAGGTGTCTGTAGGTAAGGATACAGATGATACTGTAGAGGACGCACCTGTAGTCGGCCGTAAAGAGTTAGGTCCTGTGTGGAAGTGAGCAAACCTACCAAACTTTGCCACTGTTGACGTGTCCGTGACGTTGATGACAAAAAGTTTCGGATCAACAGCTGAATTTTGTCCCAACGATCCTCCGGAGGGTATACCCGTTGATGATAAGTATCGAACACTGCGCCGATGTATCGGCGAACTTGAGCCGGGACTAACTCTGACTTGAGAGGATGAGGGATGAATCCTAGATGACGTAACACCAGAAGCGTGAACTGGACTTGCACGTTGAGACGGGACTCGTCCGGCGCCCATAGGAGGATGTCGTCTATATAAACCTCTATATGAATACCTCGCAGGTGTAGAAATGCCATGACAGGAGAGGTAATCCGGGTAAACAACCAAGGGGCTATGTTGACCCCGAATGGGAGGACCTGCCATTCGAAGCGACGTTCGTTGATAACGAAGCGGAGATAACGCCGATGACGTGAATGAATTGGAATATGAAGATACGCGTCCTGCAGATCGACTGAGGCCAGCCAATCCCGATGATGTATGCGGGCCCGAATCGATGAAACAGTCGGCATCTTGAAATGAGGAGGGATGATGAGATGAAACTTGTTTAGCACTTTTAGGTCGATCACCATCCGCATCTGGAGCGAGTCTTTCTTGGGAACCAAAAATACGTGGCTGTAAAACCCCAAACTGACCTCTGACCGAGGTAACTCCCTGACAGCTCCCTTGTCGATGAGCGTGTTGACCGAAGACAGAAGAGTCTGCAAGTGACCCGCGGAAACTGGCAGGCGGGATGGGCGTGGCCAAGCGATGAGTTTGGGAAAGGAACGAAAACTGAACAGGAAGCCTTTCTCCAAAACTCTTAAAATCCAGGCGTCGTCCGTGATGAGACGCCAGTTGTCTACGAAGTATTGAAGACGGCCGCCCACGACATGATGACTGAATGATCGGAAAGCAGGAGGACGAAAAACTTCGGCTTGATCGGACACGGAAACCTGATAGTCATTTGTTGGAATGACCACCTCGCTTGGAAGGTTTCCCACGAAAGGAACGGCGACCTCGGCCTCGTGGAGGTTTGTCGATACCACGAAAATTTCCCCGAGCGCCCCCATCTTGTTGAGTAGTGGAGGACCTACGACCAAAACGTTTCTGACGACGATCCGTAGGGCCGCCACGAGCCACAGAAGCAATCAAGCGAGCAGTCCGTTCTTCCCGTATCACGGGTAGGAGGGACTCAATAGCATTGTTGAAAATGGACTTGGATGATAATGGCTGATGAAGCAAATGATCCTTAACCACGTATGGAACGTCCGGTTTGACAACCTTAAGTAATGCTTTGCGATGCGCTTGGAGAAGCGAAACATACGAATAAGAACTAGCCTCAATGATTTGACGGTTAGCCTGTACAAGGGTGTCAATGAAACCCCGCAAATAGGTAATGCGACCCGGAGACAAATAAGCCGACCCATCGTCTCGGCGTAATTCAGGATCCAAGGCAATTCGGGTAGTAGCCAACAAAAACCAATCCGTGACCGAAGAAGCCCGTTGCGTTGCTAGTAACATCTCTTGAATATTCTCCACGAGAGAGGAATGTATCTCAAGCGGGGTTGACTTAGATGCTTTAGAAATCTGAGATAAATCACGATCACGTTTGGGCGGTTTGTCGGGCAATACGTTATCATGAAGGGCATGGTTAACTCGAAAACGAGGCTTCTTGAATTTATTGTCATCCTCTAGTTGACGATCAAACTCCTCTAAACAACCCACCCAAGCCGGAGACGGCGCGCAAGTAAGTGGCGTCGCAGGCGCCGAGGACGTAAATGCAGAATCCGCCGCAGTCCGACATTTAATCTTAGATGAAATATCCTTGGAGGAGGTGGGCATATCCGGAACCAACGCTGAAAGCGCCTGCATTCTAAGTGAATAATGCAACTTCGAAGAATCAGCCGAACTTTCCAGAGAGGCGGTAGAATCATCCGACGAACTCGATGAATCCGATGAAGGAGAACGAGTACTACGGCGTCGATGAGAAGATGATAACCCGTAATCCATCGGAAGATCAAGAAATGGCGTCCGCGTATGAGGGACATGGTAATCTTGATAAGAAGGAGCCGAAACCCGAGGTAAACGGTGTGAAGGATCAGGGGAATGACCAGTCAAAATACGAGAACGGCGTACCGGAGAACGAGAAGGCCGTAAACTAGTATCAAAATGAACCGGTGGACGTGACCTACGAACCGGAGAACGAGAACGTCGAACCGGGGAAAAAGAATCCCGAACTGGTGACAACAAACGATACGGTGGTGAAACCGAACGTCGAGAAGAAAACAAATTCCGAACCGGTGAACGAGAACGTGAACGGTATTGTGTACGTGTGCGTCGTGTAGCAGTATGTGAACGACGATGTGAAGGATCAACAACCGCGGAAACCGGAGCTCGTAAGTTTGCAACTTGAACACTCATCGGTAGGTCCGAACGAGCCTCCATAAATTTAACGGAATTAGAAAAACTATGTTTCGACTTAACCCGTAATGGAGACACTAGACACACGACGACGTTTATTTGCTTTCTTCCTTCTAGAAGAAACATGCGGTAAACCAATAGGTAAAGGCGAAATAACATGAGGCAAAGAATTCTTTTGTCTGACGGAGACAATGGAATGGCCAGGCAAGACCGACCTGGTCTTTGTCAAGCCGGACAAAGGAACGGGTTTTGGATCGACCCTAGACAATGAAGCTCCGGTACGGGTCAAACTGTCTAGCAACTCAGAATTATCATCGTGTAGAATAGTCCCGCTTGGCGGAATATATACCGACGCGGGAGAAACTGGGTCTTGACCAGCTCGGTCAAGATCCTCATTACACTTCATATCATTAACCAAAGAAATTTCTAAGACCCGTCTGTCGACCTCCGAAATAGACGGGTCATCACAAGCATGTAACAGAAAAGCACGACGAGCTTGGGCATAATTCCTCCAAGTCGTCGCGTTCCATAAAACACATTCAGTGCACGTGGACGCACGATAACACAATTCTTTGCAAGAAAAACAAGGCGTGTGGGCGTCCAATGGGGACACATTTTGCCCGCACGTACGACAAGGAATAGAAGTCGGAACCTCAGACATAATACAATAAGTAAGTTCCGAATAAACAACACAAGTCACACTTGATAAAGGATACACCAGCAAACCAACAACAACTAATGTTGTAATTGAATCTGAACACTTCCCTAGATGTGCACTGCTCGAGAGCAAACAGGAGAAAGAGGACGAGAATGGGCTAGCTTTGTCTTATATAGTAACCACGTTGGGAAGAGTGAGAGCTCTCCTAGGGGCGGATAACTCTCTCTCCTAGGGGAGATAATTTTTAGTTTTACTTCCGTTTTATACGTTTGATTGTGCATTTAAATGGAGTTTAAAGGCATTAATTGAAGCAGGTTTACGATTTAGGAAGCGAATAGACGTTTTGGGGTCTAGGGGAGCCCCTAATGGTCCGCTGGAGTCGAGTGAGGTATCAATGTAAAGCAGTCGTGAAGGGGCAGCCACCTGGACTAGTGTGTCGTGCGTGTTCAACATTCTGCGCATGCGCAGACAGGGAATTGTGGGAAAAGGGTATGAAAATAGACACTGTGGGCCACATGGGCCACTATGGGTCCGATGGAGTCGTGAAGGAGCATCCGTCTGGACTCCTGGTTCGTCCCTCTTCAAGAGTCTGCGCATGCGCAGTCTGGTCGTAGTATAGAAATATACACATGGGAGTGTGTTTGGGGTACTAAACGCCTATGGGTCCATGGTTGTGGTTTGGTGGTGTGGGTTCTGTGCAAGTGTGTGTGACGTCACTTCGGGTTTCACTAAAACTACCTCCGAACACAGAAGAGTTTCAATTCTTCCTTAGACCTTATGCATGTACTTTCAACATCCGGGTTTCCACCGCATGTATGGAATGCATGTATCCCGTAGAGCTACGTATAGGCGCGCATGTGTGACAGGGTCTATAAAACACACTGCTCTGGATCCCACACCTCGATTCCTACGGTTGCAGAGCCATGACGGACACCTATCCCTATGCGGCTCGCGTTTTACAGCATGCAACCGTGGTTAATTCACTCACGGGTTACCGAGCAGTGGTTCGATCCATGTTAGCAGATGGCGACGACAACGAGGGGCGACGCCAGATGCTAAAAGAGTTCACAGAAGCGGTCCTCAACAACGTGGACTCGGTGGAGGGGTGTGCTATTTCCTCCATAGCTCTATAGATTTGTATCTAATACCGCTTATGCCGGTGCTAGGGGCCGTGTGGTCATATCATCCAAGTTGCCACATGAACAGGTACAATAAAAGCGTACCTGAGATACAACACATATCACCAATCGTTAGATTCTTGGTATGTGCTTTAGAATAGGTTAACCAGAAGACTATTCTGTGAAGTCATGTGACGCAGTCAGTATGTCGGCACCTCTTCCCACTTTCCTTATATGTGTTGTAATCACCCACCACTACTGGACTATGACAGCCATCCTTGATGCCCGGGCTATGGACCACGAGCGCTCACGCCGAAACCACCGACGGCTCGTTGGCCTCGTCATGGTTTTTGCCCTATTGACCCTAAGGCTGTGGTAATGACAGTGAGACTTCACCATAAATACGAGAGACAGTCAGCGTGTGCGTCATTCGGCATTTCGTCAACCATGTCACCAGTCCTACGAGCCGTTCTTCCCCTCACTCCTGAGGTGGGGTTACACTTCTATGAGGATAAAGTCACCATCGTGGGAGACGTTTGCTGGTCGGACCCTGAGACCGTATCCACTACTCTACACCGTGATGGCTGGACCAAATTTAAACGGGTGTTGAACGGTGAGCTCGACGGAGACCTCATCCACATCGAGAACGCCAACTACGTACACCGTGGACCCTTCTTTGCCCGTGTGGGGCGTTACCACAATCCCACGCAAAGCTTCACCCTAGACCCTGATCTTTGGACGGCCTTGGAGAAAGTGGTGCCTATTGTGGACCAGCTGTTTACACCGGACGAGCGGTCAGCTGTTCAGTTGGGATGGTCTCGTGCTATTGAGGACGCGCTGGCTGAACCCAATGAACAAATTTCTAGCAATGAACCAGACGACGATGCCATTGATTATCCGGCTAGACTCGGTCAACCTAGGATATATACAACGGTGGTAGAACCCGAACATCAGACTTCATTATAAATAAACCATACTCCCCGGGTCCATTATCATTTTGTCACCATGAAGCGCTGGGAGAAGGTGTTGGATAACTTATACTACAGACCCGACAGTCCGGCGGCCTATAGTGCATTGTCGGCTCTCTATCGAGCGGCCAAACCTCAGGGGATACAACGGGCACAAGTCCGAAATTGGTTAAAAAAACAATACACCTATACCTTACATCGAGCTGCCCGCCGCCATTTTCTACGGAACCGGGTCATCGTGGGAGGAATAGATGCCCAGTGGCAAGCGGATTTGGTCGATATGAGCGCCTTTGCCAAACACAACGATGGGAATCGGTATATCTTGACGTGCATCGATATCCTGTCAAAGTATGCGTGGGTGGTACCCATCCGAACGAAAACGGGGGCGAATCTCATAGCGGCGTTCAAGGACATCTTCAAGACCGGGTGCAAACCCTTGTATTTGCAAACCGACGAAGGCACGGAATTCCTCAACAGACCGTTCCAAGCCTTTCTCAAAAAACAGAAGGTCTTCTTTCACACCTATAACGAGACCAAGGCTTCTGTTGTGGAAAGGTTCAACAGGACTTTAAAAGGCCGCATGTATAAATATTTCACCTATAAGAATACAAGGCGGTACATCGATGTTCTCCCGAAACTTGTCAGTGGTTACAATCGAGCCTATCACCGAAGTATACAGAGAGCCCCCATTACCGTGACCCAACGCAATGAAGCCCAAGTCCGGCGTGTCTTGTACCCCATACAATCGCCGCGTATGCCGAAGAAGGAGTTCATGGTCGGGGATCCTGTACGGATCAGTAAAGTCAAGGGCAAGTTCGAGAAAAGTTACTTGCCCAACTGGAGCGATGAGCACTTCCGGATTAAACGGCGCCTACCCCGACAGCGGCAAGTCTATGAACTGGAAGATCTTCGAGAGGAACCGTTGCTAGGGACGTTTTACGAACTGGAATTACAACCTGTTGTAAAAACAAAGCAAGACTACTACACGGTGGAACGCATCCTAAAAACCGAACGTCGACGTGGCATCCAACTTTATTTCGTCAAATGGCAAGGCTGGCCCAGTTCCTTTAATTCATGGGTCGCGGCCAACCAGGTGAAACGACTATAAAACCAGACACCACCGCCATCATCCTTCATTCCACGTTCGACCATGAACACAGTGCAATCGTCTCTGAACACGGCGTCGCCCAAAACGCGCAAAGCACAAGTGGGCTTTGTAGTGATATTGCTAACCCTGTTGAGTGTGTTGTGCGGAGGTGTGTTTTACGACGTAGCCTATCTCAGCACTCTACTCATCCCACCAAAGACACAACCACCAGCCGCCAGTCAAACCAGTCTACAGATAGCACCAGTCAACCCCGTGGCGGAAACGAGCCCAGTCATCACCACCACATCACGTGTACAGGCTACACCGAGTATAGAGTCAACACCCACACCAAGTGCACCCACTACGTCTGAAAATCCACCGGATTTCATCACTCACAGTGAACACCCATCGACAACGGTACCAAAGCTCGACGCAACGACGACCCCAGTTCACTCGTACCAAATTTACAAGAGTGGGTTACAACAACAGCGGATACACCTCCAACCATGGATCCCCGGTGGCAACATCCCTTCACCTGCGTCATTGCAGGACCGACGGGTTCCGGCAAAACGCACTTCGTCAGGAAGCTCCTCGAACACGCCGACAGCATGATTGCTCCACCCATTGCCCGAGTCGTGTGGTGTTACGGAGAACGGCAGGCGGCGTATGCAGCAATGCCCCACATCACGTTCGTGGAAGGGCCACCCAACCTGGCCGGTTTGGAACCGGACACCTTGGTAGTTCTGGATGATCTCATGGCGGAGACGGATGCGCGGGTCACCCAACTCTTTACCACAGGCAGCCATCATCGACGGCTCAGCATCATCTACATTGTGCAAAATCTGTTCAGTAAAAACAAATAACATCGGAACATCAGCTTAAATGCTCAGTACCTGGTGGTCTTCAAAAAACCGAGAGATATCACTCAAGTACTGCACCTGACGAGATAGATGTACCCTGGACGCACTGCGTTTGCGTTGGAAGCCTTTAAAGATGCGACAACCCCTCAGCACCTTCGACTACGGACCGGTATCTTTCCCGGAGAGACCCACCACGTGTACATGCAAAAATAGTGTAAACACACCCACAGTAGTTCCCCCGCAGCTGGGGTGTGTGTTTGATGTTGGGGATAATAAAAGAATTAATACCACATCATGGTTGACTTTTTCTCTGTTCAATATTCACGAGGTAGGTAGATAAAAAGGGCGGGGTTGTGGGTTCTAGCATCAGTTGTACATGATGTCTGCTCGAGTACGGAAGCATGCTCCGACGCTCCGTGTATTGAAGACGGCCCCACCCGAGTTGGTTCGAACCATTGTACGCGGCGCAGACCCTGCTCTCGTGTGCTGTCTGTGTGAGATTGGACTCAATATCTTAAAAGGCAACGTATCACTGACTCCGGCTCAGAAGGCGAAGTTGGCCAAGCATAAGACAGGTCTGCGAACCTTAGTCCAGAAGCGAGTCTCTCAAACACAAAAGAAAAAGGTGTTACAGAAAGGCGGCTTTCTCGGGGCCATTTTAGCACCGTTGGCTGCTTCCGTGTTGGGTCCAGTATTGGGTGGACTGTTCGGCCGACAATGAACCACACGAAAAAAGTGGTCCTCGTCGAACCTCGGCTCCTTCAAAACCTCCAATCACCGTACCCCGTACCCTCTACGGTGAAGACGATAAACACACTCGATGAAGAGATGCATCAAATCTTACAACGACCGGGATTAAGCGACAGTGAGAAAGTACAACAGTACAATGAAACGCTTCAGCGGTACATGCCGTTCATGGACCAATACAAAACCGTCGCTACCCCAGCAGGATCACCAACACCAACCTCAGCACCGCTCCAACAGCCGCCATTACCAGGGGTACCACCCCACAGTCGGTCGAAGACGAAGTCCTGAAGAGTGTACCTGCATCGTTCAAGAAACAAGCTGGCCTGGTATTACAACGGATGAAACAGAATCCTAACATGACTTGGAATGATAAATGTGAACTACTGGTACAGAATCAGGTGGTCCCCGGTACACACATGGCGGATTTAGTGAATGACCTTATGCGTCAACGCAGGTCGCACACGAATCCTCGAGGATGGGAGGTCTTCGCTCAAGGCTTGAAAGACATGCATGTACCACAGGAATTGGTGGAGAACCCCGAGCACTGGGCCTGGATGCAGCGTGAATCGCCGGTGCACGCACAACGACAGACTCCACAACCATCTTGGGAGTGGGAACCGGAGTCTCCCCCCAAAACACCACCACGGCGGGCACCTACTTTTTCACCCCTTTTACCACGCCACCCCCTGCAACCACCAAGATCTAAGTCACCGCGACCATCACGACGATTAGCGCCCAAGGGCTGGGAGAAGTATTAACACCAACAGCAGCAGCAGGAAAGCTCAGTCGTCATGTTTTACCTCACCCTACCCAGTGACAGCTCGGCTGATGTGTTTCCTGACAACACCTTGACCAAGTACGTGACCCAGTTACCGCAACCGTTGCATTTACCTGGACGCTGGGAATGTGGACTCGTGGATATCCAATACCCTTACTCGTGGTACAACGTGCGAGGTGGTGAAGTGTGGTACGAGGTGACCTACGAAGGGCAAGAAACCCGACTCAAACTACCCGAAGGTCAATACGGTATTTCCAAGGAGTTCATGGGTGGGCTGAGAAGTCTGATGCATTATAAGTCTCTACGGGACGTCACGAATACTTCACAACCCATAAAAACTTTCCCCTTCAAAAATCATGTGGACTTCGATTACAACGCACACAACGACAGGGCCAGTCTTACTCTCAGCCCCAACGTGAGTGTTGAAATCAGTCCTACCCTACAGCAAATGCTGGGTCTCGATCTACAGGGGTACGCTGGCCCCACCGGCGAGACAGGCCACATCCCGATGGACATGCGTGGTGGTATGTATGGCCTGTACATCTACTCAGACGTGGTCGATGCACACATTGTCGGAGACAGCAACGTACCTCTACTACATGTCTGCCCGGTGAAAGGCAAGTATGGAGCTCAAGTCACCCACAGTTTCAGGCACATCGTTTATCTACCCGTCAGTCAGACCGATATTAGCTCCATCGTCATCGATATACGACACCGGTCAACCGATCGCATTCGGGCGTGGGAAAGTGGTTCTGACACTCCATTTCCGTCAAGTCGGTTTACTTTGCATAATGAAGGTGCCTTGCGAGTGTGATGCACGCAGCTATATGGACTATTATACCCAACAGGCCGGGGGTAGCTTTCCGGTCTTTGCAGGTACACGCATGCAACGAGGACATGGGCTGGGGAACATACTCGGGAGCATCGTCAAAACGTTCCTCCCCTTGGTGACGCGTGGGGTCAAAGCGATCGGCAAACAAGCGGTACGCAGTGGACTGCAAGTCGCAGGTGATGTCTTGGGCGGTGCGGCACCCAAAGAAGCACTGAAACACCGAGCCAAAGAAGCAGGAGGCGTCTTGGTCGCCAAAGCACAACGCACCGTAGGGAATAAAAGACCTGCAACACCGAGAACGCACCGTAGGGAATAAAAGACCTGCACCACCGAGACCACGCACATCGAAGACCCAGGATATCTTTTCTTAAACATGGCTTTCATCCACGCCGAGTCGTGTCCTTCTACCAACAGTGAATTTGATTTATGGATCGTCCCACCTACTCAGACCAGTGCCGAGGAGGGTCAATGGCTAGAATATCTCCCCCTTTCCAACATTACAGCCACAGGCCCCATTGAATTCACCATCACCAACGCAGATACGACCTACCTGGATTTAGCCCATACTTACCTATATGTGAAAGCTAAAATCACCAATAAAGATGGGTCTGTCCTCAAAGCAGATGCACCCGTGGGTCCAGTGAATCTCTGGCTTCATTCGCTATTCCAGCAAGTGGATATAGCCCTCAGTGATAAACTGGTGAGCGCCTCAACGAACACGTACCCGTACCGAGCCTACATCGAAACACTGTTATCCTACGGGCGTGACGCTAAAAAGTCGTATTTGACAGCCCCGTTGTTCTGAGATACCCCAGGCAATATGGAAGCGAGTCCCGATAATGACGGCAATACGGAGAGAGTGGATGCCACAGCAGAGAGTCACTCGGTCGATATGATGGGACGTCTGCATGCGAACTCATTCATGCAGGACCGATACCTCTTGAATGGAGTACCTGTCAAAATACGACTAGTGCGCGCAACGCCTGCGTTTGCCTTGATGGCCCCGAGTGAGGACCTCGAGTATAACATTGTCATCCAAGAGGCCAGTCTGTTTGTACGCAAAGTGAAACCGAGCCCAGGTGTACAGTTGGGGCACATCAGAGCCTTGGAGAAAAAACCAGCCCAGTACCCGATTCGACTAGTACAGACCAAGGTATTTTCCGTCCCTAAAGGGAATATGATTGTCAATCAAGAAAACCTGTTCCTGGGGGATTTGCCCAAGCGTTTAACCCTAGCCTGTGTGGAGAACGTCAGTTATAATGGGACTCTCTCGAGGAATCCGTTCAACCTAAAAGCGTTCAACATCAATTTCGTGGCCCTGCATGTGGATGGTACCGACACGGCCCTTACAACCTAACTTTGGAACGGCCAATTACATCCGGAACTATCTGAACCTCTTCACAGCAACTGGCCAAATCAACCAAGACGAGGGAAATATGATCAGTCGAGACGATTTCGGCAAAGGATACACATTGTTCTGTTTCGATCTGACCCCCACCTTAGACAACGATCATCAACTGAGTCTCGTCAAGAAAGGCAACTTACGCTTGGAACTGCATTTCGGGACACCTTTACGCTGAGTTTGACAACATTATTCAAATCGATAAAATCCGTAACGTCCTGTGTGACTTTGCCACCTAACATGGATACAGACCAGATACGCACCGTGCTGGAGAATGACCCAGGGACACGCATGGTCTTTCAAGGAGTGTTCGCCCGAGATGTGTTCCCATTAGACCGTGTGTATCCTGCTGCTTACGTCCTGAATACAGACCCGGTGAATCGGCCCGGTCAACACTGGGTGGCCGTGTACTTGACAGAAGAGCAGTGCGAATACTTTGACCCGTACGGCCTACCACCCCTCCATCCCGATTTAATAGACTTCATGGATCAAGGCACAGAGAAGTGGTGTTGGAATACCAAAACGTTGCAAAGCCTGACCAGTAGTGTGTGCGGACAATATTGCTTGTTTTACCTGTACCATCGATGTCGGGGACATTCCATGCAGACGATCGTCCACATGTTTGACGAGTACCCCAAGGCCGAGGACCGAGATGTACTCGTATATGACTGGGCTGCCGTTCATTTCAATGTACAAGTCCCGTTCTGGGCTTAAATTTTTTCACGTAAAGCCCCCTGTTCTGGGCTTCAGTTTTTCACGTGGTTGCTCTCACATTGTTGTTGTCCAGTGAATAAAAAAAATGAGATCTCAAAACTCTGTCGTGTGTGTTTTCTGTGTGAGCATAATGCCCCATGTGGTACATATGGGGATTCAGTCCATGAAAGGGCTTAGAAAAATAGCCAATCAGTGGCCTAGGATGGGATCAAATGTAACCCATCAATGCCTAGAAAACAATGCAAGAGCACTGCAGTAAAATAGAGAGCCAATGAAATCAGCCCACAGACCAAGTACATGTTTTGGTCAAGGTTAAGAGTGGGCATTACCCGATACATGCATTCCATACATGCGGTGGGAAACCCGGATGTTGAAAGTACATGCATAAGGTCTAAGGAAGAATTGGAACTCTTCTGTGTTCGGAGGTAGTTTTAGTGAAACCCTAAGTCACACACACTTGCGCAGAAACCGCACCACCAAACCACAACCATGGATCCATAGGGGCTTAGTACCCCAAACACACTCCCATGTGTATATTTCTATACCACGACCAGGCTCTTGAACACGGACGATCCAGGCATCCAGACGGATGCTCCTTCATGAGAGCTTCAAAATAAGACCTCATACGACTCCATCGGACCCATAGTGGCCCATGTGGCCCACAATGTCTATTTTCATACCATTTTCCCACAATTCCCTGTCTGCGCGTGCGCAGAATGTTGGACACGGACAACACACTAGTCCAGGCGGCTGCCCCTTCACGACTGCTTTACATTGATACCTCACTCGACTCCAGCGGACCATTAGGGGCTCCCCTAGACCCCAAAACGTCTATTTCCATACACTTGGTCTACTGCGCATGCGCAGAATGACGTCAGTTCCACATGTTGCTCACCCCGTCGGATGTTCCTTCACGACTGCTTCACATTGATACCTCATACGACTCCGTAGGACCAATAGTGGCCCATGTCGACCCCAAAACGTCTATTTCCATACCCTTTTCCCACAATTCTCTGCCTGCGCATGCGCAGAATGTTGACAACGGCCGAGGCACTAGATCAGGCAGATGCGCCTTCACGAGTGCTTTACATTGATACCTTACTCGACTCCATCGGACCACTAGGGACCCATTCACTCCCCAAAACGTCTATTTCCATACACTTTGTCTACTGCGCATGCGCAGAATGACGTCAGTTCCACGTCTCACCTACCCCATCGGATGCGCCTTTACGAATGCTTTACATTGATACCTCATACGACTCCATAGGACCACTAGTGAGCCACCTCAACCCCAAAACGTCTATTTTCATACCCGTTTCTCACAATTCCCTGTCTGCGCATGCGCAGAATGGTGACAACACCCGAGCCACGAGTCCAGTCAGATGCCCCCTCACACAGGCTTCACATTGATACCTCATACGACTCCATCGAACCATTAGTGGCCCACCTAGACCCCAAAACGTCTATTTCCATACCCTTTGTCTACTGCGCATGCGCAGAATTCCCATATTCCAACCCTACACCCAGCCAATCGGATGCCCACTCACACAGGTTTCACATTGATACCTCACTCGACCCAATCGGCCCAATAGTGGCTCCCCTAGATCCCAAAACGTCTATTTCCATACCCTTGGTCTACCGCGCATGCGCATTCATGCCGATATCCCAACCCCGCACCCAGCCCATCAGATGCCCCTTCACGAATGATTCACATTGATACCTTCTTACGACCCAATCGGACCATGCAGCGTATTTGATGTCTGGGGACTACTTTTTCTCCGCGGAAGCTTTTTTCCGCGACCGCATCACCGCCAGACATGACCGCATCACCGCGGAGGAATACAAGGTCAAAGGTTGCCGGACCTATAGTGGTCAAAACTTGGCACCCAGCCAATGCTGATGCAATCCATAACCACAACGCCACCTGTCGCCACCAAGAGTTACCTCCCTGGAAAAGGGGACCTTTTTTCAGTAGACACTACTACTATACTATACTATACTTTAGAGAATAGAACTTACCCCACAATGAGCAGAGAGTACGTTTGGTTTTCTCCCAGACTCTTGGCAAAACAGTTGTTAAGCTGAAAACTGGTCTCATTCTTAGCAGGCTCTGTAGGAGTAAATACCATGGAAACAATCAGCAATGAGGTACCGGTAATGAGAACAAGAGAAATGAAAACCAGACACCAACAGGCGTCATCATGGATGTGTTATTGTGCTCTAGGAGAAAGACTACAAAATGTTACCCGTATGGTTCTTGGGGAAAAACACATTAACCTGTGCTGTTTACCTGTATTAACTTTGTGAATAACAAATATTTCGACATGTACAGTATTATGCAAAAATCTATTAATTACCCTCGGGTTATATAAATTAACAGTGCAAAGGGCAGACTTAGCGAAACGTCGTGTTTAATAAAGAAAAAGTTGAAATCCAGGGAATCCCAGCATTCGTACTTCTACTACTTCTATACGTCAGACCGAATGACACTTCACAATGTCATTAAAAAGATAAACAGCGAAACATGCAAGAGCTATGAAAAATAACTTTTAGTGGTACAGATAGATGTTTTCGTTCTATTCGGACAAAACCTGCATTATCTACCTGTGGATGTATAGGGCACCACTTTTGACTGACCTATAATGGCCCGTTTTGAATAACTCCTGCTCTTTTGCACGCGACACTGGCTAGTGACGTCAAGTGGGACAAGTTCAGCTATAGATTCATGTTAACTCTATGCAAGCGGAACATTTAACATATACAATCGAGTGAAATACCAACAAATATGGAGAGTATCCGTGTTTTTCCCCCCATAATAGAAACCATGAATAATACTTGAAGATGTCGGATTCGCAGGTAAAATTAATGATTATTTCAAGATATATATGTCGACAAATAAAGTTGTTTATGCGCGAGATTCAAATCGCGACACTTTCAGCCGTCGATTTTCTAGCAGATAACAGAAAGGGAAGGGGCAGATTCAAGCTGGTTACTCAACTGCTTCCAGGATCTTACTATGGGAGGTCCTAAGTCTATTTATCGCATCTGCAAGACCTTCAACGATGATGTTTATCGTTTTGTGTCAATGCTGACGACGACCACGTAACAAGCAGAGCGATTTCCCCCTTTTTTACAGGGGGAATGAATACATCCAAATATACACTTTGTGAAAGCGATTCCCGACTTCAGTTGCTAAGAAGAACAGTAAGAATTCAAGAACAGAAGAAAAGTCTAACAGATGAAAGTATAGACAATGTAAATACAATTTATATTAGCCTCTGTCTTGTTGGAAAGCGCATGGAAGCAATTGTTAACGTAGCAATAAGAAAACGATTTTTACTGGGCTAACAAAGGTAACAGCCAGATGATATTTTCCTATATAAACGTCACTATTTCCGACCGTATCCCCATTCCCCTCGAACAAAATATTTAGGGGATAGCTCATAGATGTTTAGATGCAATAACTAATAGACTTACCGACTAGTTCTACAGCCAGCTTAAGATATCGACCAAAACGCCACTTTCGGTTTCCAATGGGTTGATTTTTTATGTCGACAAGGTATAGATCGATTTGGGATTGAGTTCGCTCACCTCTGGGCTGATGTATTTGAGTCTCAGATGGGAACCTTATAATATAGAAGAAACTTTCTTGAACAAGAGAAAAGCATACCATGTACTAATTCGCAAGGCAATACAGCCGAGTAGGAAAATCGTACGCTCCTCAATCATCGTCGGTTCTACACTCTAAAAATGTTGGATTTTCGCGGTTTGTGGGGATTTTGACACAATATTCGGTTCTTTGAAGAACCAATCTTGTTCTGTATAGAGAACCAATTTCGTGTATTGAAAATGTAATATCAATACATTGAAAATCAAACAATCATGAGCTTCGAATTCCAATGTATTGAAAATTCAGTATCAATATATTAAAAATCAACCAATCATAAGCCCCAAATATCAATGTATTGAAATTGTAATATCAGTGTATTGAAACTCAACCAGTGAAAAGAGAATTTTCTTGGTTGTTTGCCATTCTGCTTTTCGTCAGCTTGGTCAGCAAATTCGGACAGAGACAGTACTCGGGCTACCCTATTCTGAAGTCGATGGTCCACTATATAACACCGTATTACAAATATTTTAACAAATGATAACGTTTTCCCTTCTTTATCACGCTCAGCTTATAGATGTCGCGAGCTCACATAACGTGGTCGGCGGTCCCCAATGTCGCGGAGACAACTACGATATTTCTGGTTTGAAAATGGCTATATGCAAGTCAAAGTGACTGAACTTTAACTCTGTTTAACTGGGTGAACTATATCAGGGTAAAAAATCGAGACGCTAAATGGAGCCCTTCTATGAGATTTCCAGTCTCACAATTATATTTGATGGGACAGCTGTCGTCGAAGTGTTTGCAAATAACCACAGCATGCTAGATTTTAACCGATTACCAAATCAAATGCGACCAAATCTTTTTAAAACTGTGGTGGGAATGAAAATAAAGAAAAGGAAAATTCGCATTAAAGGGATCCGTTTAGCGCCTCGATGGTAGACATCGAGGCGCTAAACAGACTGCCTTGGGTCATGCACCAAAGATACCGATAAATGGATTTCAAATCAGTTAAAACCTAGCAGGCTTTTGTAATTAGAAACTTCGTCAAATAAAATTCCGTTCAAGTTTTGCGAATTTTATGAAACAGTAGTGAACCTGGAAATAAAAAAATAAAAAAAACTCCCATAGAAGGGCTCCGTTTAGCTCTTCCATTATTGGAGTAGATATTGTTCAGGGCGTTCAGTAGATTTAAGTTCGGTCACGGTGACTTGCATATCCATTTTACATACCGGTAATATCGTAACGGTCTTCGCGAGATTGGGGACTCCCGATCAGGTTTTGAGAGTTCCCCAACAGATACAGACCGAGCGTTATAAAGAAGGAAACATTTATCATTTTTTCGCAATATTTGGAATCCGATAATGGTTGCGTGGTATCAGTATAAGACAAGCCACCAAGAAAACCTCGTTTCATTGGGTGGATTTCAATACATTGAAAATGGAAACCTGCGGTTGACGCGCTTTGAATTGGTCGATTTTCAATACATTGCAATTGAATTTTAATACATTGAAATTAGAGGCTTATGATTGATGGATTATAGAAGTATTGAAATTACAATTTAAATACATTGCTAAATGTTCAACGCAACGAATTGTGGCAGGGATGGCCTACCATAGAGTTTACCCAGAAATCACATTATGACAGTTTTCCTCCAATTCCGTGCATTTTCTGCCTCGTATTGTCTGACACTTTTTAATCCGCCTCTGATAGGTCTCTTTATTTTTGTAAAGGAATATGACACACAGTCCAAGAAGAGTTAAAACTATGACCATCTAAAAAGTATATCAACATCTGAATTGAGGGTTCTGAGATCTTGTGATTGGTACATATTGCTCTCGTCCCACAGATCGTGGCCAATGGGAAAGAAAACGAGATAGAAAACTCCAATATTACAAGATATACCTGATGGAAAGGGCAATCTCATCAATGTGATACTCCGATTTGAGTCATGAGAGATCTCAATCTGATCCAGATTCCCCAATCTGGCGAATGGGATACCCCAATCAGATCAAAGTGATACCCAAATCTGGTTAATGTAATATTCCAATCTGGTCAGTGTGATACTCCAAGCTGGTCATGGATATCTGATCTAAATATTATTCTTACCTCTTGAGCTAGGGGGCTGAAACTTACCACACGGTACCCCTGGGTTAAGCTCTAGCAGAAAATGTACAACAAGTCCAAGATGATCTCTCTGATGACGTTTTTCGGACAGAGTATTAGATTTTTTATTTATGTGATTTTTTGGATCAAATTAATAAATAATAATATGTGAAATAAAATATTTTTTTGTCCCCTTTTATCCACAGAAAAGCAAACATTTTGAAGAAAAAAGAGGAAAATATCACTTTTCTCCTACCACACATGGACGCCATATTAAATTTACCCATGATCCTGTGCTCGGGAGTATATACAGATAGGTTCAAAGTGACGCCAATACGATACGCTACAAAGTCGCGGAGGGTCAGTTCTCAAATTTGATATCGTTCCTGAGATAGGGTAGAAAGTTTGGCCAGATAGGGTTAATATCGATTTCATGAATTCATGACCCGATGCCGCCTTTTATACAAGAATGCCTCACTGAAGCACCATGTCATATGCAGACATGATACTTCACACAGTCACTTTATCCTGACACCGGGTCACCCATTCTTGATTAATTCTCTTAACCCTACCAGGCCTGGGAGAAGGCCGTTTCTAACCCCTCTAACTTTTTAACCTATCTCCAGAACGACACAGAACTGAGAGCGGACACTCCGTGACTTTGTAGTTTATCACATTTGTGTAATTTTGAGCCTATTTGCATAACCCCCGGTCAGAGAATCATGGGTAAATTAAACATGGAAAAAGTGATGCTTTAGTCAATTTACTTAAAAGTACTAAAAGTATATTATTCCACATCAGATTATTATTCATTAATTTATAATGCAGTTTTTGCGAAGAAACACACAAAAAAGTGGCCAAAGAATGTCTTTTTTGAAAATGACGTAACTGTGACATCATCAAAATGGTCAACTTTTGGTACAGCTTGGTCCAAGGGTATAGTGTGGTCCCAAATCTCAAGGAGTCAGAAAAAATATTTAAGGGGCTGGGGGGTAGGGGGGTGGCGAAATAGTCAGTCCAGCAATATGAGCGCCAAGCGAGAAAGCAACACGTTCCATTTTTCAATTGTTAGGTATGACACGGCCTGGGATCGTTCCCAGGACCTCCCGCTTGCGGGGCGAATGCTCTCAGCATTAGATCATCGCAATGGGATATGACACCACGAAGACATTTAACATCGCATTTGTTACTCACTATCCACAAAGATATGAAAGATGATGACACCACGGCGACGTAAAGTGCACTTTCACTATTCCACCAATGTATATGACATCATAACCCCAAGAGGACAGAAAAACAGCAAATGTCCTGTAACAATGTATAAAATTATAACACCACGGAGCGGAAGCACAGTGCATGTATATGTCACTTACTCTACCAGTGTACAGGATATCACGAGAACACTTACTCTTCTCGATCAGACAGTTCCAATTGCTCTGAACCAAACAGTTTCAAACTAGCGTTGTCGCTCTTTGTCACATTCGCAATTTGAGGTGGCGTTGTCACCATAGGTAGATCTTGATACGCACAGGTGATTGTGTGGAATTTATCACCGAACTTCAAGTAAACCTCAACGGAGATTTGGTAAACGTCTACATGTTCGTCATCTTTCTGTAAATATAATAAGCGTTAGTATATGCACAGAGGCGACGTGACGATTTGTAACGCTAATCCGTTACGATTATCGATATTCGTGAGATATGGGGAAGGATGTCTACAGACATACAATTATCGATATTCGTGAGATATGGGGAAGGATATCTACAGACATACAATTATCGATATTCCTGAGATATGGGGAAGAATGTCTACAGACATACAGTTATCGATATTGCTGAGATATGGGGAAGGATGTCTACAGACATACAATTATCGATATTCCTGAGATATAGGGAAGAATGTCTACAGACATACAGTTATCGATATTGCTGAGATATGGGGAAGGATGTCTACAGACATACAGTTATCGATATTGCTGAGATATGGGGAAGGATGTCTACAGACATACAATTATCGATATTCCTGAGATATGGGGAAGGATGTCTACAGACATACAATTATCGATATTCCTGAGATATGGGGAAGGATGTCTACAGACATACAATTATCGATATTGCTGAGATATGGGGAAGGATGTCTACAGACATACAATTATCGATATTCGTGAGATATGGGGAAGGATGTCTACAGACATACAATTATCGATATTCCTGAGATATGGGGAAGGATGTGTACAGACATACAATTATCGATATTGCTGAGATATGGGGAAGGATGTCTACAGACATACAGTTATCGATATTGCTGAGATATGGGGAAGGATGTCTACAGACATACAATTATCGATATTACTGAGATATGGGGAAGGATGTCTACAGACATACAATTATCGATATTCCCGAGATATGGGGAATGATGTCTACAGACATACAATTATCGATATTCCCGAGATATGGGGAAGGATGTCTACAGACATACAATTATCGATATTCCTGAGATATGGGGAAGGATGTCTACAGACATACAATTATCGATATTCCTGAGATATGGGGAAGGATGTGTACAGACATACAATTATCGATATTCCTGAGATATGGGGAAGGATGTCTACAGACATACAGTTATCGATATTCCTGAGATATGGGGAAGGATGTCTACAGACATACAATTATCGATATTCCTGAGATATGGGGAAGGATGTCTACAGACATACAATTATCGATATTCCTGAGATATGGGGAAGGATGTCTACAGACATACAATTATCGATATTCCTGAGATATGGGGAAGGATGTCTACAGACATACAATTATCGATATTCCTAGCTGCACATTATTTGCTTCCATAGAATATTGTGACACCCCCCCAGTCACCCAGTTCTGACTTACGTTATCAGCTATCTGATCGAGAATCGACTGGGCTCTAAAGCCCAATCACCAAAGACGTGCCTTCAATTTCGGATAAAAATAAATCGTTCCGGTGATGAAGTTGCATGTTTGGTCGACTATCTTCCTGGTGCACGATTGTAAAACCATCAATTTGACTGGCTTATTATTGTGTCATTCTGCTTTGGTGATGATTTGTCACAATATTGGGGTTTGGGGTGAAATCATGCAAAACTAGGAGCGGTAGTATATGGTTATACATAGGAAGTCAGGATACCTTCGATTAAGCATATACATGTATACTTAAAGTTTTCCCTTTTTACAAAGTACTAAATGAGAATCAAGCCTTATTGGACGTTAAAGAAACGATGTTTATAGAAAAGTATGGTCCCCAATTGAACGGATATTTCATGCAATACAAGTACGTATTTATCAAACTGTTGAAGCATGTCAGAATTTTCAACATGCAATATCTTGAAAATACCCACCTCTGCTTCACAGACCAATTATGTTTGATTTTGATTATTGTTTATTGCATGTGTTGTACTTATTTGAATTATCTCTTTTAATCTCTCTTATTGTGACCAAGTGTTTCTATTAATGTCAGCATGTTATCAAGTCACTGCTTGTGTCAGGCGTGTCGTCTAGCGACCGTTGTGCCTTGTATTTGTAGGCCTATATATACCAGTCTGTCATTTGTAAACCGTATTCCTTGAGAAGAAGATTTCGTTCGAAACTGCAGTCGGAATATAATGATGTCGAAAGTTAAGAACGGTTTTTTCGTTCTTTTTCTTTATATTACTGTCCACACCAGCAAACTTTGTTTTGACGATTTATATCGGTATTTATCTACCTGAAATAGGCAAATCTCCTCCTCCTCATCCTCTGCTGAAAAGTAAACATCCAGGACCCTTGTCACTGTGTCTCCCGTTTCCAAGAAATCAAAGTCACCGAAGGGCAGTGTCGCCAAGGGTTGGCAGAATGCTACCCCTTCCCATGTTTTCTCATCGGAAACAATTGTTACTCTCGCCTTACTGTCGGGAGATGGGTCTGGCGGGCATGTGGTGAAAACTAGAAAATTTAGAAACAAAACAAGAGTTGAGACATGCGTCAATCATGTATCGTACATAGTTTAAAATAGGAAGATCCTTCTCGCTACAGGAAATCATGGAGGGAAGAGAGAGCTAGATGGCAATCATGAAAGGGTCTCCAAATAACGCAATAACGATTATTGTTAGACATTTTTATTGATGATGAAATATTCACACAATCTTACTGACTCAAGCCAAAATGGTCATGACAATTAAATAAATCATACCTCAGAGTTTCTCTTATATTATGCTGCCACTAAAGAACTGGTTATAGAATTTTCAGTTACAGTTAGAACTTGTTGAAAAGGTGGTCCACTTAAGGGGCTGAAACACTATCAGTTTGTATAAAACTATACATTGGTCTGATAATATATTTGGTGGCCAATATCACATACTACAATATTCCTCATACCACGCTGGATGCTAATGTGATGCATCTTTATACGAACCGTGTAAATTGAAGAGTATAATATGATATAATAGAGTGGTCATCTCTTCACTTAGAGTAGGCCTCTAGACCATCATTGAGAGTGGTCATCTCTTCACTTAGGGTAGGCCTCTAGACCATCATTAAGAATGGTCATCTCTTCACTTAGGGTAGGCCTCTAGACCATCATTGAGAATGGTCATCTCTTCACTTAGGGTAGGCCTCTAGACCATCATTGAGAATGGTCATCTCTTAACTTAGGATAGGCCTCTAGACCATCATTGAGAGTGGTCATCTCTTCACTTAGGGTAGGCCTCTAGACCATCATTGAGAATGGTCATCTCTTCACTTAGAATAGGCCTCTAGACCATCATTGAGAGTGGTCATCTCTTCACTTAGGATAGGCCTCTAGACCATCATTGAGAATGGTCATCTCTTCACTTAGGATAGGCCTCTAGACCATCATTGAGAATGGTCATCTCTTCACTTAGGATAGGCCTCTAGACCATCATTGAGAATGGTCATCTCTTCACTTAGGGTAGGCCTCTAGACCATCATTGAGAATGGTCATCTCTTCATTTAAGTTATGCCTCTAGACCATGCATCATTGAGAGTGGTCATCTGTTCACTTAGGGTAGGCCTCTAGACCATCATTGAGAGTGGTCATCTCTTCACTTAGGGTAGGCCTCTAGATCATCATTAAGAGTGGTCATCTCTTCACTTAGGGTAGGCCTCTAGACCATCATTGAGAATGGTCATCTCTTCACTTAGGGTAGGCCTCTAGACCATCATTGAGAGTGGTCATCTCTTCACTTAGGGTAGGCCTCTAGACCATCATTGAGAGTGGTCATCTCTTCATTTAAGTTAGGCCTCTAGATCATTATCGAGAGTGGTCATCTCTTCACTTAGGGTAGGCCTCTAGACCATCATTGAGAGTGGTCATCTCTTCACTTAGGGTAGGCCTCTAGACCATCATTAAGAATGGTCATCTCTTCACTGAGGGTAGGCCTCTAGACCATCATTAAGAGTGGTCATCTCTTCACTTAGGGCAGGCCTCTAGACCATCATTGAGAGTGGTCATCTCTTCATTTAAGTTAGGCCTCTAGACCATTATCGAGAGTGGTCATCTCTTCACTTAGGGTAGGCCTCTAGATCATCATTGAGAGTCACCACAATCACACGACCCTCAATAAAACAGGATTCCCTTTGACCAACCCATATGAAGCCAATTGTTGTGATTACGTATTCTTCATCCTCCCTGAATAGATTATTTGAGGAGCATTATTCCGGAAGAAATTGTTCCAAATGATACCGGATTGGATAAAAACGAGGGAACAATACACAAGGCAATGCCTTCATGTTTCAGTGGATACTCATGTGATTTAATCATGCACGCTTACCTTCAGTTAAGCCGAGCACATCGTTCAATATCTGAAAATTAAATTAGAGTTTATAATGTTACAATGACAGCCCTATTTACCATGAATGACAATTTGATCAATAGCAAAAATTATTGAGGAAATGTTTCTTCGACATCGTCCGACGATTGGCGAGTAAGCACGAATGGTCATATAACTTGTAATATTTAGGCATATGTAGGCTATCAGTTATAGGATCATTCCAGAACAAATCAATCGAACATTGGACAAAATTGTCACGAATTTTGTTGTTGATGGTTTAAGCTATTCAAAAAATTATTGGATTCCAAATTACACATATTTTCATCAACTACTTTCTGCAATGTGATCTAACGTCCGCCAACTGACATTTTCAAACGGTCATATGGCACATAGAAAACTGATTATAAAATCAGCGAAAGCTCTTATTGCTTAAGAACAAATGCCAAACGTGAGTCCTGGAAGAATTTTCGACATTTAGTTTACTTTTGAGCTTGATCTCTGAAAATATTAGTTCTCAAAAGTATCGAAATTTAGGTCACATGTGGTCTGATACACAAACACCAGCTCCTGAAAATGGCCCCAGGGGTTCTCGAGTAAGGTTCCAGTCAACTTGGAATTTGATGAATTTGGTGAGATTGGGCCAGATAGGGAAGGAGTATACGCTGTCCGAGTTCCTCATATCTGCCCATTCTATCATCCCTGCCATCATATTCGGCAAATTTCAAGCGCATTGAGCTCCAATGTGAGAACCAATGGAGCACCCGTCCCAATTTCGAGACTTCTGATATCTACATATTTTCAAAGGTCAGGATGAGGTAAAAAATACCGAAAACTCATTTTTCATCATTTGTTTCACAGGCAAATGTGGTGATAGTTAAAAGAGCTTTCTAGCAATACCAAATCACCATTTTATGTGTCATCGCTAACGACTGGTGGACGATGGCAGGTGATCGACATTAGGTCAAATTCCAATGACCGGCAGGCCTATTTCAGGAAGTTTTAGCCCTATAGTTGTATTTGTGATCTCAGGCTTTATATTCGGAACATTTCCGTCCTTCTATACCGTCGAGGCAGTGAACGTGAACCGCTACATTGGCGCCGATCAACAGATGGTCCCAATTCATTCTTAGGGCTATGGACGTCAATGAACATGGAATGCAGACTGAATCGTTTGAATAATGCACCCATGATACATTTGGTGAGTGAATCATACACACCAAAAATCCCCGCCGATGGAAACATTGTGCACACATCGGTATGATATATCATAGCGGTGACTAATCGTAACGCTACCAGATCAGACATACAACCACCGACGGTCAGCTCTGGTACCGTGAGGGTGAAGAGGCAGTCACCGCTTGGTACCAAGCCGTTGTGTACACAAATGTTTCCCCCCATGGGGCGTATAGGTCAATGTTTAATGTCAGCAATTCCCCCCTAGTTTGTATGCCCCCTAAATTGTTCAACATGTCACTATTGAATAATCATTGAAACCACACTCGGACTGCCTATCGTTCAACTCACCGTTGACTGTAGAAAGATGACAAAAAGATGCCCATGGAGATCTGAAACATCAAAAACTAGATTACTTGAATCATGTCTACTGTCTGTCTCACATTACAAGGGAATGGGATTTTCGGCAAAATATAACTGTCAATTTGTCTGAGAGCTATTCCTCGCAATATCTATATGTAATTTGTGCATTTTTATCTTGAAATTTTGAGGAAATCTATCCAGAATGAAAGAAAATCTCCAATATCTCGCGTGTTATTTTCAAAGCTAAATGACGTTGGGCTTGCAATTTGTAACATTGAGACTGGCCGCTATGACGTCATAATTTAACATGTAGTGTAACAGTGTCAGGGCAGAAATTCGTTTTGGTGAATTTAACCCAAGTATTGGTTGTATTTCATGAAAGGAGATGGTAGGATAATTCGAGATTTTGGCCTAAACGTGGTGCGGTTGAAATCAGAAAAATAGAATGTCCTAAAAATAATTGTTTTTTTTTAATGTAACGACAAGGGAATATATGTATTGACTATGTGAAAGTTCTAGCTCGATAGCGTCATGATTTTAGTCATGATATCAAACTGAAATCTGCAGCATGTGCTATTTCGTGAAAAAAGGTCTAATTCGAGTCATTTAAACACACATTTAGACCCCTTGGACCAACAAGATTTTCCAACAGTGGAACTTCACCAGGTAAAATGACGTTTTGGTCTAAGAGGTCCTTCGTATATAAATGTGTGTTTAAATCACTCGATTTAGATCATTTTTTCACGAAATAGCACATGCTGCGGATTTCAATTTCATGTCATAACTATAATCATAACGTAATCGAGCTAGAACCTACACATTTGTGTACATATATTTTCTCTTGCCGTTACATTGAAAAACAATCATTTTCAGGACATTTTTTCTTTCTCGATTTCAACCGCATCACGTATGGGTCAAAATGCCGCCTTTTCGTTCCATCCCCTTTCAGGGTAAAAATGCACAGATCTAATGTTCAGATGATGTGCAAAATTTCACTGTTCTGAGATAAACTGGCTGCGATATATATTGCCGAAAATCCCGTTTCCTCGTAATGTGAGACAATATATAAATTTCATCCATACACAAGGCAGATTTGCACACATGTATCCGAAAATACAACATGAAGAGAATACGGAATTACTGAAAGTTGATATTTCTCGGAAAAGTTGAAAGAATAAAAAAAAAGGTGATTTCATGGCTATTCCTTTCGAAATCATAGCTGGCTTGTGCTCTAGAATGATGGTATACAATAGGCTCACTTATACAAGGTTATTGTTGAAGATATAACAACCATATTCAGTCCAACAGATGTAATGAGTGAGTGAGTGAGTGAATAGGGTTTAACCCCCCCCCCCTCCCCACCCTTAATTATTTTTCGCACAAGGTTATTGTTGAAGATATAACAACCATATTCAGTCCAACAGATGTAGTGAGTGAGTGAATAGGATTTAACCCTATCTGGCCTGGGCTTTTTGGGACCTGTTGTGGCCTGGAGAGGCGGGCGAAATGCCCCCCCTTCCCCTCCCCCTAATTATTTTTCGTACCCCTTGAGCTAGGGGGCTGAAACGTACCACACTATGCCCTTGGATCAAGCTCTACCAGAAAATGTAAAAAAATCCCCCAAATGGCCGCTTTACGTCACAGTGACCTCATTTTCAAAAAGGGCAGTTTTTGGTCGATTTTTCAGTCAGATTTTCCGAGTTTTTTATTTATGCAATTTCTCCGCAAAAGCTGCATGATAAATTAGTAAATATTAATTGAATGTGAAATAAAGTAGTTTTTGCCCACTTTTCATCACGGAAAAGCAGAAATTTTGAAGAAATATGACAAAAACATCACTTTTCTGGGACCCCACGTGACCGCCATCTTGAACTTTTCCATGAACTCCTGCTCGGGGGGTTATGCAAATAGGGGGGTTATGCAGATAAACTATAAAGTCAAAAAATGACCCCAATATGATAAACTATAAAGTCACGGAGTTTCAGCTCTCCATTTGTTGTCGTTCCGGAGATAGCGAAGAAAATTTGGTAGGGGGAAGCCATTTCGCCCCCACCCCCCCACCCAGGCCAGGTAGGGTTAACGTCACTTTCAACATTTTTTAAGCTATATCACGACGGGGAAGGGAAGGGAGAGGAGGGGCAGGGAAGGGGGTTTCTACTCGTAGCGGAGCAGATCCAATGCTGCCATTTTATAGTGCTGCTCCTCTGAAATATCATGCCATAGGCAGACATGACACCCAACTCTATCACATTATACTGACAACGAGCGAACCAGTCCTTGTTCTATCCTCTTAATGCTGAGCGTAAGCGAGGAAGCAACAAGTTCTATTTTTCAAGTCTCCCAACAGAACTATTGGCGTGTAGCACCCTATGCAGATACGTTCAAAGTGACCACAATATGATAAGCTGTGAACATGAACTCCATCAGAGAATAGTTCATGGGCGAAATTCCCCTCTCCCTTAGTCTGGTTTTCTGCTGTTAAAAAGAGGTCTGCTCAATGACCATAAGAAACGTATGGAATTTAACAAATCACGTTCAGCAGAACGTTTGCACACATATAACTGAGCTAGTTTGATGCTATACATAATTAATTATTTTAATAAAAAAGATACTTGGATATAAACGTAAATGTTTGGTGCACATTAGCATTGGCAATACACTTGATATCATGGAAATTATTTCCAACAGACGATTATCAGAGCTCAATAATATCGGTGTTAACTCATGCATGAGCTCTTGCTGCAAAATACAACGCAAAATATATAGAAAGATGCCTAAACGTTTCACTGAGGTCCGACCTGCATTTAAAATAGTTTGGTATGAACTAATAATTCATAAATCGCATTAGAAGTCCAAATACTCATACAGCTGCCATTTGTAAACACAACCTCCAGTACATGTGAGGAGGTTGTATTGGTCTCTGCCAGGTCTGATGAACTAGTTTTCTCAGATATGGAGAAGTTTCATTGTAAAGGCGTAATGTTAAGTCATTTTTCTGCCCATTGCAAAAAAAAATGGCAGCGGTCGAAGGTGCTTTCATCATAGTTGATGGGATTGTATTTGCAATTGCAGTCAGGGAGGTGGTTGGACTTTCAATGCAATTTGTACATTATTTGTTGATACTAATCCATTTCAACTACTAATCGAACCTCAATGAAGTGTTTCGTCATCTTCTTATATAGTTTGCATTGTAATTTGCAGTATACTTCACCAGAAATTTGCTTCATAGATTTCACTATGAAAGTGATGTTTTGCATGTTTTGCTTCAAACTACACATTTGACATGACAAGCAACCAAAATTGAGGTTGTATTTGTTCTGGGGTATTCTAAATTCTGGGGTGAGTGAAAACTGTGTTTTACCTGTTTACTGTCTTCTAGTAAGAGAGCTGGAATGTTTTCATACACGAGTTTATCGAAAAAAACATCGATCATTCTTGCATAATTATAACTTGATTACAGCCTGGAAAACATTTTTCAGCTCATTTTTAACCACATCTGAAGAATTTTCTAGTCAAAATTGAGATCTGACTTGCGTACCAAACATTGGCAAAGTTTCGAAATATTTTCAGACATGATGATGAGTTTATCGAAAAGACATTGATCAGTTTGCCTAATTTTTTCTTGATTACAGCCTGCATGACATTTTTCAGCTCGCTATACATTGTTCAAACTGTTCGCAGGGTAAAGGAAAAAAAACCCCATTAAAATAACAACACGTTACCAGTCTGGTCTCTGAAATGGGCGGTAATCAGGTAATCTGACGTTGTTAGCTTATACAGACAGCACCATGTCGTCCCTCACCGCCGTGCTGGCTAGCGGTTCAACAAATCATCGTAACTTCCGTGTATCACAGACGACAGATTCACAGGAGGAGCGAAATAAAGAGTATAAGCATATTCTTACTTACTCATTGTCCCTGATGACGATTGCCCGTATCTCATCAGCAAGAGGATTTTTTACTATTGCGAACGATGTCTTCCTGTAATTCTCTCAGGCACAGGGATCTATTGAGCATGATTCACAGCATTAGTAGACAGATACCTTTGGTTGACCTCGTTACCATATTGTAAGAAAAGGTATTGTGCTGCAAATACGTGGATAAATGTGTCAGGTGCTTGTTCCATTACCTTCGTTCTCGTCAAATTAACGCCTGCTTACATGAAGCACGACCTTAGGTGCATTGGTGGAGCTTATCATGAACCTATTACAACCTCAAGAAAGCTTGTTGATGCAAATGCACCAATGTCAGCCGCAAACTGGGTAAAAGTTAAATAAATCTATGGAATGTTACATATAGCCAACATTGTCCATCCTGTGTTCAAAATTAAGGGGAATTAGGATAAAGCACATTTTCCCAATTTTCCTGCAATTTGAATTTTTCAAAAGCGTCTCAGATTATCAGACTGACATAATTTCATGGCAGATTAATACGAAACACCATCGAATACAAGAAAATAAGACCATTTCCCTGAACTACATCGAAAAAGTTGTTTTGTGGAACAGAATTAAGGGCAAGGGTGATCTGAGAGATTTTTTTTTGTCTAGTTGAAATTTCCTAAAAGGCCCTAAATTATCAAACGCAAAATTTCATGTCAGAAAGATAGGAAACACCATAAAATAGAAGAAAATATTACTATATCTATAATATGACTATATTTGATTTATTCATCATAACGCCCAAAAACTTCAGGCGACTTACCTTATCCATTGTTACATGTCGTAACAGTGGTTTTCCAAGGAGATTGTGCATAGACTAAATGTTAATAGAGAACAAAACATGTCGTCTATTCTTATGCAAATTAGATAGGCGACAATTTGCTGTTTTCAATACCATCCGATGCGGATATATATATGTCCATAGTCGCCTGTGGTGGATGTCTCTTCATTTGATATATTCTTGAATTTATTGGACAAAAACGACCTATTCTTCCTCCATTTTAGAGAGGTGGTTCTCTCTAACCTGATTAACCCTTTGCACAAAACTGAACACCTGTCAATCGAAGTCAATCTGAATGACACGGTCATTCAACGTGTTGTTGTTGTTGTTGTTGCTGATGATGCTATTCTTGTTAACACCAGTTAATCATTTGGCTGCATCCGGTTATGCTCACCCATTCACTATACTACCATCTTTGTTGTCCGAATTTGATGTAATTAAACAAATGATTTATTTTTCCTCTGTAAAACCACATTATAAAATCTTGACCGATTTCTCGAGAAGCATGCGACAGGATATTAGAGTAAGGCGGCTTAAAGAAGTAGATCACCAGAGAAGTTGACAAAAATGCTTTCCTGCAATAAAACGGTCAAATTAACTATTTTGTATCAGCATATTTCACTGAATTATTATTATCGTAATATCCATTCTTACTATATTGTCGACATGCTTATTTCGGCATGTTAATGTCATGTGATGCGTCGTCTTCCTCGAAATCCAGCAGTCCGTGTGCCACATTTCATATCTGTCTGAACTTAAAGTGGTAAATGCGATTTCCATGTCAACAGTTGGGCTGAAAAGTAAGTATCTAACTGTCTATTTGTGGAAAATTTGAATTTGATGCCTGTCGTACTTTATTTTCTATTGAATTATCTTCATTTCGTTGTCAATTTCAAACCAAAATGGCGATATTTGGCCGGTCATATGTGCTGAGTAGAAAATTGATATACGACCACGTGGTTTATGCGAAGTGGATAAATGTTGCTCCCCAAAACGTAATGGGGTTGTTTTATTTATTCTTTCACTGTTCTACAATTTATTCTAAGAAAGTCTCTTCACGAAATTAATTGTCAGTTCATCTGGCTTTTGCTTCGCAAAGGTATTGAATTGTTTTGTTCACACCAAATAAATACATTTTTCTAATATAATGTCTCCGGGTAATATTTTGTCAACAAATTTTAGTATAGTATCCTCGTGGTATGGGTTTCGGCGCGCTTAAGCCTTCTTCGTGACCTAGACCCATAAATAAAGATGGACTGATGAAAGCAAACGGCTTTTTAAATATAGAATAGCCCCACCAACCAGACGAAATTATTATGACTTTTCGGCACGCATACATTTAATCAGGATTTCAGATTAAGTACATCAGGTTGAACATACCTGACACCAGATTCCGTCATGGGTTTCGGACCGGCAGCTTGGAAACGCCCCCTGGCGACCAGAAAGGTCATTACATTCGGTGAGTAGGGTGGGCCAGACGCGCCGAAATGTCAGGGTGCTCGTAAATACTGAGAACTTGGAAAAGTTCAAAGTGCAACACGAAATGTTGTAATTTATTATACCGGTAATTATTCAGCTTTGTAAACTTTGATAAATAAATATACTTATTGCTTTTTTCAGCATTTTACTTTGATTTACATTTAAAACCTAACCTATTTAGTACAAATATATATTTTTTACACTATGACACTGCAGTTACATGCAATAAATAATTGCAGATTTTAAAAATCAAGTCATTATCACCTTAATTTCTGGAGGAAAGTTAGTAATTTTTTCCACAATATCTTAACATACAATATAAGACATTACCCTTCTAGTCTTCCATATAAAAAAAATAGGCCACGAGGTGGAGCCCATGGGCACGTGCCACCATTTCCTTGGCAGACGACAGAAAAAATGAGGCTATGGAGAGATCCCTACTACATCGTGAACAGAAGCTATGGCCTATTATTCAAGTCTCTAAAAGTGGCATTAGCAAATAGAGCATTTATATATGCTGTGTAAAGGTTTCGGTAGATATTTACCGCGTCAAAACGAATTTTCAGCATTTTCTCTAACAACCCACAAGCAATCACCCACCAGCGTTCAAAGCCCCAGAAATGACGTCACTCACGGTGCGCGATCACGTGATAATACCATTTAATGATGGCAGGTCCGAAACCCATGACGGTCCGAAACTGATGCCGCGACGATATATTGAAACATAAACAAATTGCTTGAGGGTAATCTGCAAAGAGCGACTTGACACTGTTACAAAATAGATATTTATACATGGTCAAACACACGACATTGTCAAGACAACTGGCGTTTTAGAATTCTTCCTGCTCAGTTGCATTTTTTTTCGGTCTCGTAGCATTAACCCCATTCTCCATTGTCAGAGTTTGTAACCTTCTAAAATATCGGTAACCTGACATCAGCAGGAGCACTGCTCCGATGTCCATTCAAACAAATTAGTACTTATATGACAGCGTACTGGTATATGTAGCAAAGGACCTTGTACGTTAAAGTGGACAAACCACCCCAGATAAGGTACGATTGTAGATGAAAAATGAAACTTTAAATATAAAATGCGCGTCTCGAATAGCATAAACTATGACATTTTCTTGAACTACCTTTGAAATATTGGGAGCAAGAGTGCCATAATTTTCTAACAAGAACTCTCCAAAGTGGTAGGTTTGTATGAAATTGACAGTTTGGGTTGAAAAAGTACGGTTTTCCTATCTATAAACATATGAAGATAAACTATAGCCACAAAAATATTCACATATAATAATCCTCTATGAAATCCCTAGTTTTTCAGCAAACCACATCTTGGTTATTGTTTATCTTCATATAAAAAAATGAAACTTTATGGAATATTGTTTTCGACATTTGGTGCTCAATTTCAAATACGATAATTCGAGCAATGTTATTTGTACTAGTATGAACTGACCGAATGGATAGAGTCGCGAGAAGAGCTGTTATTTTGATTAAATGGTCTGCTGGTTCTAATCCAAAAATATTTGTCAAAAATATTTCAACAATTTTATGCATTTTCCGACTTTGCACCATGATTGCAATATATATGTGAATGTAAAATATGCTTGACCTCACAAACCGGGCTCGCGGCGGTCAACCAGAATCTGTTCAGTTCCACTGGAGTCACGTGGTCCGTTGGGAATGTACTGCTCGCCGGGGCCGTTCGTCCATCTTATCGTACGAGATCCTTTAGATATCTGATAGGAGTTTATTTTCCATAAAATGACATTCTGTATTTCCTTGTCATTTCGAAAGCAAAATGGATAGATATATCGATGTAGGATTACGTGGTCTGGGCAAAGGCGCCAATGTTGTTAGTTGACCTTCCAGAAGATAATGTTTTTTTATATTATTTATCATTTTCGTTGCCTGTCCTACTGTCCATGTTGTGAAATTATTGTCTTTTTTGTTGTTTTTGCTCACAAATGTCTTGAAACATTGTTATCAAATAATTTTTTTATTTTTATGATTTCATGTCTCATAGTATCTTCGTGTAATTAAATTTGGTTCGTAAACTATCAAAATCTCATCTATCCCGCTACCCCTTAACAGCAAGTTGAAGCGATTAGTCAAGTAATTTTGGTAATTAGTTTGTCAACCTTATTATGTACATAAACAATTCAGCAGCCTCAGTATTTACGCAGCAATAAACGTATTTAGTCAAGATCCATAAGTAGTGTGAAAATGAGAGTTCTCATAGCCTGTGAAGTGCAAGGGATCAGTGACGTCATCTCACCACCAACGCGCCGCCAAACGCTCCGCCAGCACACCGCCAAGGCGCCGCCTTTACGTCATCTTCATGCCATCTTTGCGTCGTCTTTTCCCATACTTGGTCATGTGGTTATAATTTGTAAGAAATAGGCGGTCATATTTGCACACGTCACACTTACAGCTATGAAAATTCTTATGAAACCGAAAGTAGATATATATATATCTTCTAAACTTATATTATGACTGTATCGCGGGCAATACTTGCATTCTTACAGAAGCCGTTGAACTAATATAGCACTATCATGTCGGCAGAAGACCACACTAGCTATGCTGATAAGTGGATCAAATTCTATGTAGACCAGGTTAGAGGCACGAAGCTCATGAGAGAAGGAGACCAGTTCAACCTTCATCCCAGGATATCGATAGGAGAAATTCAGCTGTCAATCCACATGTTGAGGTGATTAACATTACATCGATGTCTCAAACTCAACAAGTTGTATAACGAACTAAATCAGTGATCGATAGACAGCGTCATAAATCCAGCGTATAACCATTTTTCCTTACTTGTTGCATGACCGTCACCTATCTGTCCTTGACTTGAAAGAAAAGCCCATGTTGGGGTTTGATTGAGCACTTATCATGTGTGACATCGGAACTGGTATGTGTTGAATTTGTGCTGACGAAATTATGCACTGGCTCTGGATAGGGTAGTAGTTGATGGGAATGCCCATGCGCAAGTTCATCGTCGTCTGGTATTAAATCTGTTATAATTCTATCATTCTCTGCTCTATGTGGCTTATACAGCGAACGAGATGTAACTTCGTGAAAAACAAGAAGACATATCCCGAGAAAAGATTCATCTCCGGAACGTCTGCATTTGCTGTCTATCAATATGGTTGTTGAATAGAACGAAGTACTGGCAGCTTAGCGGGATGTCTCTGGATGCCTTGCGTTGAGGCAGTAGATGTTGGGTCAGATAAACTATGAATACATTTCTGTGATGCGTACCTATTTTCTGTCGCTTTATCTCACCCTTAAGATCGTCCAGGACAATGACGTTGATTTGGTTGGAGTCAAAGTTATACGCTTCGCCCATATCATAAGGTATGCCGGGGACAACTATCACATGTTTCAGACTGTTACACCATACGATACGTGTTGGAGAGGGATGAAAACTACCACGCTCCAAACATTTCTTAGCTTGCGATGTCTTCCCACACCAATCGAGCCGATGACTATCAATATAAAGGGATGCTCTGTTACTCTCGGGATGGCCCATGATTGGCTGCATATAAGGAGTCACTTGCTTATGTACCCTACAATTGTCTTTCAGCATATTATCATGACGTGTAAACATCTTCGGACAGATCAGGCTGGTGAATGCTTTCGACATGTTGATATTTCGCTGCTAAAACATTGACTGATTCTCACTCAGTGGTCCTCCATCCCTTCCTCCCTTTCTCCAATCATTCCTCCCTTCGTCCAACCATTCATTCCTTCTCCCTCCCTATCCAATTATTCATCCCTCCCTCCATCCATCCACCCAATCATTCGTCTCTTAATCCCTCCCTCTATCCAATGATTCCTAACTGTCAACATCCAATTATTACGACTCTCAGATGTTTTGATATAGAGAATATTTAACCTAATACCATTTGCAAATTCTCCGGTAGTCAGTGAGTCAGTCAGTCCATCCGAATCCTTTAGTCGGCAAAATAAGGAGAACCGTTGACATAAGAACCTTGATATTTGGCATGAACGTGCATTATGAGACTGTTACCAGCAAGCTGACCTACCTTTGATGAAAATTTGACTTATAAACCTCGTGTTATTGATGGCGCAACTTGTACACTGTTATCTATGCCTATCGGGAACCCTTGTTGTATGTTGCATTGTGACTTTTGAAGGTTGCCTGTCCTAATCATATCAAACCCTACTTCGTAGGTCCTGTGACGTTAGTCACGCTGCCATGTGATATAGAGAATAACCTAATAACGAACATCTTTATATATTGAAACTGCGTTGTTAAGGCGCCTCCGCATCACTTTTGGAGAGAGAGCATTTCCTCTTTCTGTTAACGGTTGACCGTGATGCTTGGACGCTGACTTTTTGAGCGCTGTCTATCAAGCTCTGTTTTAAATAGCTCTACTACTTGTTCAGATTGAGATATGGTTGCAATTTTAATCCCCTCAACATGTGGATCGACAGTTGAATGTCTCCTATCGATATCCTAGGGTGATGAATGATCTAGTCTCTTTCTGTTATGAGCTTCTTGAGCTTCAAGAACTCGTTATGACCCCTTCCTTACCGAATTTGTATACTTGGTACATAAACGTACATGTACTGAGCCGAGCACGCTCTACAAGTTCTCCATTTCTAGACTATGGAGGGCAGTTCCGAATAGCCAACTGAGTAACAAAATGAATAGCTAACTTATTTTTTATCTTCTGTCCTTGTCGAGTTTCTACTGTATACTTGGCACATACATGATGATGTCATTAGTTCTCCGTTCCGACCGCAGGTGACGCTGCTCCGAGTAGCTAAGGGAATATCACACTGAATAGCTAACTGGCTTTAGGCAACAGACCACCAAAAGATTTACATGTTCGGCAGTATTAACAAAAGGTTACCTGGCTGCTTCCTTAATTAAATCTAAGAGCTCATCTTTCGGCAGAAAGTAGTTTATTTCAATCGCAACAAGCTGATAAACTTCATGTGTCGAACCTCAAAATTTTAAGCTATGCGCTCTGGTACAAATGAGGTTACGATTTTGCCTTTTTCTCTGCCAATTCAAAGCAGTGCTCAGGCTGTCGAAGAAGCCTGATAACGATTAGTGAATTTAAATGAAATTTTCCGTTGAATAGAACAAATGCCATACTTGCCAACCGCATCACCGGCCTTCGATTATTTGTTGCAGCGAAGGCGAAAACAAAAATCGAGATAATTGTGGTCTTTGGCAGAGATGACGTGTAGGGGGTTGATGGATCGGGACTATTTTTCTCCATTTCGACGCAAGAGAGCGCTCTTCCTAATAGCTAACTAAACAGCAACCTGAAGAGCTGACTGGTTTTTTCAACCTTTCCTATAGTTAATAGGGGTGCTCCGAATCACTTTTTTTTACCTCCGTCGATCAGACGGAGGTCTAGGAACGCAACGTGAAATCTCCCGCCAAATAATTGTCATATGGGGAACCCACGACTCATAGTATTTCCAATAGGGATCGTCATGGTTCCCGACGAAATCTTGCACTTTTTCTTTGGACACAATTGAAATAATGGGGTTCCCCATTGCAATGCATTGCAGTGGGCCTTGCTTCTGTAGTCGGGTTCCACCTCAATCTCGAAACCAGAGCTATCCGGTTCTGTCCTGCATCCACCGAGAGATTGAACATGCAAAATGGTACATCTTCAGAAAATTTATGACCTATCCCAAAGTTCACAAGATCATTATTGTTTAGCATCATCAGATAAACAAGAATAGTACGATCAGACAACATGCAGGTGAAAATACGGTATAATTGACGTAATTCGTTGTTTTCCGCGTTTCAATGGTTGATCTTCAATGCAGAATCTAGGTCAACTAAATTTATAATGTCTGCTGCTTCAAACGAGTAGGCCTACAAGTTCAACGTTCAGTTTTATTTTTTTAACAACAAAACTTGCATAATGTTGGATACAAAAGTACATATCATAGGGCGTGTGAACAGTACTATGTATTGAATGAAGAACAGAAATGCTGCAAATGCCCTGACCTGATCAAGTACATGTCACGCTAAGAACCTGAGATAGGTCATAAATTTTCCGAAGATGTATCGTCTTGCATTGAACATGGCGGCCCTCCAGCTCATGAGCTTGGAGAGACGGACAATGCGATTTTTCGCTTCTTCTCTCCCCCGATAGACTCCATTCCAAATTGAAACTTTTTGAAACCTTTTGGAACCATTTGTGAAAATCTAGGAGGCAGGAAATATTCCCTTTCCACCAGCAAACACGTTATTAGGCTCTATTTCCCGAAATAAAATTTACGGTGGGGAAGGTCACCAAGGTCGCGCAAACCAAGACATGTTGTTGTTTTCCATTTCCGGGTTTGTATTTTGAGTCATTTCTTGTTTCCAAGAGTGTTTCATTACTCCAGATCTATGCGAACATGTTCTATGACATATGTTCTAACGCAGATAGTCTCGTTCCATCGAACTATAGCCAATTAGTCGTTAAATCAATAACCGAACAAAGGGGGCGTGGTCCATATACTTGTAATGTTGTGTAAAACTGTAAAATGCATGTTTTATTTTTCGTTTATTTTTTATTTTGCTGCATGTTTGGGCCCGGAAAAAGTATCCGTAATCTTCCACTGATATATAGCGTAGATGGCAAACCTGTCTCATAGTCTGTGAAACCCAAATTGTATGAAAATTCAACGCAAACAACATGTGCTATTTTTCTTTGTTTTTATTCAAAATTCATGTTTACTTTTGGGTCAAATTTATATTTCCATGCTTGATTGAGACTGGAAATGCATTAAAACTTCCACCAGCATGTCCCGTAGCCCATAAGACTTTTACGTGGTCTGCCAAATCAAAATTGTGCGATTTATCAACGCGCAGCACATGTACCAAATTCATGTATTTATTATGTAAAATGCAGGTTTGCTTTTTTCTGCAAATTCATATTTCCCTGCCTGTTTCAGATTAAAAAACCATTAGCAAAGTTTTGATAACATGTGGTGTAGATGATAAACCTGTCACGTAGTCCTTGAAATCCAAATTGTGCAAAAATTCAACGCAAACAACATGTACAATATTGTAGCATTTTTGTGTAATAGTCATGTTGATTTTTGGGTCAAATTCATATTTCCTTCCTTGCTTGGGACTGGGAATGCATTGGAAGACTTCCGCCAACATGTCCCGTAGTCCATAAGACTTTCACGTAGTCTGCCAAATCAAAATTGTGCGATTTATCAACGCGCAGCACATGTACCAAATTTATGTCTTTGTTATGTAAAATGCAGGTTTGCTTTTTCTGCGAATTCATATTTTCCTGCCTGTTTCGGACAATCAATAAAGTTCCGCCAACATGTGTCGTACATGATAAACCTGTCACGTAGTCCGTGAAATCCAAATTGTGTGAAACTTCAACACAAACAACATGTACTATATTGTAGTATTTTTGTGTAATAGTTCGGTTGATTTTTGGGTCAAATTCATATTTCCCTGCCTGTTTCGGACTGGAAAACCATCAGTAAACTTCTGCAAACATGTGCTGACTGCCCATAACAGTATCATGTAGTTCACAAGCCAAACAACGTGTGATTCACAGCAACATGTCACATGTATAAGCTTATACATGTACAATGTCATATATGGCATGTTTACTTTTGAATTAATTTCATATTTCCAGTCATGGCATTTACCTGGAGAGCACTGAAAAACTTATGCAGACATGTGCCGCTGCCTGTAACTGTACCACGCAGTCCACAGACCACTAATCCTGCAATTTACAGCGACATAGAACATATACATGTACAATGCTTTGGCATATGTTTACCTTTAAATTTATTTCATAGTTCCAGCCATAAACTTGATGTAAGATACAATAATCTTCTGCCAACATGTTGTAAAGTCCATAAACCTGTCACGTAGGTCATGAAGCACATAAGCATCAGAGTCATTGATTGGATAATATCAGATTCATGAAAGTTGAAGTCCTGCATCATGCTCCACAAATATCATCAAAGGTCATACAACTTTCTGGTCTGCGCCAGTGTGGATCTATACTTGTTTGTTGTTTTTTTTTGTTTTTTTTAACAAAATTAAATTATCTCCCTTGACCAGGTGAGGACTTGAATGTGTCAGAAATGATTTAGCTTCTAGAAACAAAGACTTCATTTCCTGAGTACCATGGTGTTATATATTGTTATGATTGGCTTAACTTTAGCTGCTGAAGATATTTCTAATTTGAGGATACTGGGCAATCATACTAAATTTATTTTCATAACTTCATTTATTTTCACAATAAGCAACATAATCGAGATTAGCAAGTGAAGTTTTACAACATAATATAATACGCATCATGGATCTCCTTCAGTTTAGTGTAGACATATATACCCTTGGATATCTGTTACCCTGATTCAGTCATAATATTGTCTGTATTATATTGATGTCGACAAGGAATATACATAATTATTTGATAGTATTATTAATTGTATGTTGTTTATGATTAACATGAACTTTTTATTCGCTGGAATCCAGCCATTTGTTCCATATTGGCAATATTCTCATCAGCCATCACCATTCAATATGAATGTGATACATGTACAAGTCCATGGTAATTGATACATTATGGTGAAGGTGACCTGTAACCACCAGTATACAAAATTATTCCGAGCCCATTGAATCCACACATGATGCCGAGACAGATCAGAACGAAGTGTCGGTAAAATCAGATGTGTTTTGTAGAGGATTCTGTCAATGAGGATGCTATATTGTACACGTACAAAATATGAAGTGTTGTTGTGTAGGGCCTATAGCATAAAATCACAAGCAAGTTGGTAAAACTAGGCACACAGGGTCTCATTTCTGCCGCTAACGTGTTGATTTGGGTGGGGGTGTCCTCTCATGGGGAGGTGTGGGTGGGAAGGGGCCTAATGTCTCAAGCAGTATTCCAGGTTTTCCATCAATATACTCTATTCCATACCCCAATATTTCAAGCACGTGAAATCAAAGAAATATTATTTGCGGGGAATGTGACTTCCACATCCCTAGCTGGACATGCTAGTGGGGAACCTCACGTTAATTACCATTGGTGAAGTTCACGTCAACAAATGCAAAATTGAGCTTGGCATCCGGCCCTATGTTATTCAGTGATGTACTATTCCCCTACTGACCCTGTTGCCTCGACGGAGGTCTTTGCGCTCATTCAGCGCTTGTTACCTTTAGACTGCTGGCGCTCATTTTGTAAGGAGTTGAGAGTGATTCTTCATCTTATTTTCTACGAAAATCTGTGGCCGATCATCGTATCTGAAAAATTCTCTAATTGAGCTTGTGAATCAGTCAGAAAATCACGTCCGTCTCAGTGCACCAGCGCGGGAAGTTGCGAATCAATTTGGTGAGACGCGGATAACACCATCTGGTGGTCCTTACAGCCACTGAGAATGGATGTTTTTATCAGCCTGAGCGGTCATGTATCACCAATATCCCAATAGGCAAAAAATGGTGTATAACACGCCTGGACTTGGATTGCCATTATTGAGGCGGAAAATATTAATAGACAACGACGGCCTGATCTTACAACGCATATAAGGGAAGGTGCCGACATACTGACACAGCCACATGACTTCACAGTATAGTCTTCTGGTTAACCTATTCTAAAGCACATACCAAGAATCTACCGATTCGTGATATGTGTTGTATCTCAGGTACGCTTTTATTGTACCTGTTCATCATGTTCATGTGGCAACTTGGATGACATGACCACACGGCCCCTAGCACCGGCATAAGCGGTATTAGATACAAATCTAGAGAGCTATGATGGAAATGCTGCGACAACTCGTATATTGGTAATTGGTGATCTGTGTCGCTATGACAACTCGTACACTGGGGATTGGTGAGCTGTATCGTCGTCAGATGGAAATGACGGCAACTTCCCACAATGCCAACATATATCAAAGACCAAAAGATCTGTACAGGGGGCGGGCCTCGGGGACGAAACGTCCACCAGCAGAATCTCGCCATATACAGGTAAAACTTACAACGCATGTAAGGGAAGTGGGAAGAGGTGCCGACATACTGACACAGCCACATGACTTCACAGTATAGTCTTCTGGTTAACCTATTCTAAATCACATAAGAATCTAACGATTCGTGATATGTGTTGTATCTCAGGTACGCTTTTATTGGTACGTGGTCTGTCTGACCACGCCATATACGGCAAAAAAACGGCAAAAAACTGCATGGAATTCAGATTCAAAATTTCTAAGAAATTTACACCCACGTTTCCATCGTGTTTCGGACAGCAGAGTGAATTCGTCTCGCATCTTCAAGATTACAATATATAATTCCTCTAAATGGACATCTGTCCGTATGTCCATTTTGACATCTGTTCATTTAGCATCGGACTATTTGGATGAAAGAACATGAGTAGTGTACGCACACTACCTACGAAATAGGGCTGGATATGATTTAAGTGTGTACCTTGACCTAAGATTGATCATACCCATGGTCGTAGGAGGCATTGAGACATGTTTTTGCCAATTTTGAGGTTTCTAGGTCACCTCATTAGGTCAGAAATTGGGTCAGAAGGTAGGTCACATTGACCTTGACCCAATCAGGTCATTGTGACCTCATATTAAGCGCATTTCCATGGTCTTAGGAGGCATTAGGATGTGTTTTTGTCAATTTCGAGGTTTATTGGTCACCTAAGTAGGTCAGCTCAGAACTTACTGGTAACAGTCCACTAATGTACGTTCATTCCAAAAATCCAGGTTCCAATGTCAACGGTTCTCCTTATTTTGTCGGAGAAAGGATTCGGATGGACTGACTGACTCACTCATTACCGGACCATTTGCCAATTTTGAGGTTTCTATGTCACCTAATTATGTCAGAAATTGGGTCAGAAAGTAGGTTAAATTAACCTTGATTCAATTCGGTCAGGACACACTGATATTGACCTAATTAAGCGCATTTCCATGGTCTTAGGAGGCATTATGACATGTTTTTGCCAATTTCGAGGTTTATGTAACCTAAGCAGGTCAAATTTTCATCAAAAGTAGGTCATCTCAGAACTTGCTGGTAACTGTCCCCTAATGCACGGTCATGCCAAAAATCAAGGTTCTAATGTCAACGGTTCTCCTTATTTTGCCGAAGAAAGAATTCGGATGGACGGACTCACTCACTCATTACCGGGCAATTTGCAAATGAGAGCCTACTTCGTAGGAACATAGAGGAAAGAACACACAGCTGTTTGTTCTCAATTTTAATAATGAACTCAAATGAGTGGGTGGTTGATGATCATCACGTTCTGTGACTTAAAATTATTCTGAACAATAACTTTGCCCTCCGGCATATTGTCAGTGTGCAAAGTCTTCAATGTCACAATTTTTGATTACATTATCACACGGAATAAACGGCGTGTATTTCATTGATCCGGATTTGACATCTATACTGCGGCATTATGCTACAATGCTGGTGAATTAGGATTTATCGCAAATCAATAGACATTTTGTTTGACCATCAATATCATTCTATCAATGAAATAAATACTGAAATTACCACTTAAACCCACCTTATTTTGTTAGTAGATTTAACACTGAAGAAATCACACACGTTTTTTGAACCAGCTTCAATTTTCCATTTCGTAGTACTGGAGGCACTGCATTGTCGAATTGACCAAGAAAAAACAAAACAGGTCGGTTGTTTGACATTGTTTTTGAGTCCACAGAAATAGACGTTCCAATAAACCTAGAAAAGATTTACACAGATGCTGTATTCAAGAAATAATAGGAGTTCATCAGGAAAGCAATCCGCAACTCCCCGTGGCTCGGAACCCACACAACTAGTGTACTTGGCACAAAAACTGAGTGCGGAGGCTCTATAAGATTATTGCATTACTTTCCCGTTCTGACAGTAGATAACGCTTTGAGAGTTCCTGAGCAGGTAAATTTTTCATCCCCATGCCTTAACCTGCATTTCACACCACGATGGGAGCATGGTTTGCCACACCTACACCCCAACCTGCAATGTGCCTCACACCTACGTAAACCTGCATTGTGCCTTACACCTACGCCTTAACCTGCATTGTGCCTTTGCCCATGATGATATATTCGTCCGTCGTGCCTTGTTTCTTTGTTTACAATTTGTCTTCCCTTCTCGCTTGGGACTCATCAAATCGAATTTCCTCGCATCAAATTACCTCATATTTGCTACATAATACTGAACACGTATAGTGTGAACATCAAACCTGTGATACGCTTAATTTCAACACATACGCATATTATCCTGAAAGAAAACGACTGAATCTTTCGGGAATTCATAGCAAAGCCAAGCATTGCACTTCACAAGCGCATTCGTAGTGGATCTACAATAACTTCTTACACATGACTCTCTTTAAGGGTCTCCGTTGGTGAAACCCCGATGTCTCCCAACCCCTGTTGTACTCGGTGAATTCCACAAAGATGGGCAAATGTTGTGGAAATACTGTGATGAACAACCAATGGACCGTTTCAGCTGATCAAACTTCATTCTAGTACCATTTTAGGCATTTACGGCAATGAAACTCCATTTGAACTATCGTTTATGCGTCCGGCATGTACATAAATTGACATAGACGGATCATAAGTTAGTCGGCCGCTCGAAGTTAGAGGATATCTATTCGAGAGGGAGCACTCGTTATTTTACCACTAACTTATTAGTAACTGGCTTTTTATCCCCTTTCACTACACAATTTGATCTTCATAGCTAAACGGAGCGGTGCACGATCTACAAGATGAGGTCATTAGTTCTCTCGTCCGATCACAGGAGACGTAGTTCTGAGTAGCTAACGGAATAGCAAACTAAATAGCCAAGTGGTTTTCAGCCATGGTTCACCACACCTATGCCCCAGCCTGCACTGTGCCTTTGCCTACGAGGAGATATTTGTCCCCCCTGCCTTTTGCTCTTTGCCCTTGTTAGTGATGATGTCATAACCCCACCGTTTCTTTCCCGTAACCTTTATTTCGCTTTTGCCCACGAAAAGGTCTTTGAACATCGTACCTTCGTCATAACCGCTTACCAACCTGAACCTATGGTGACGCCCTACGTAATAAATGTAAAACAGTTAATTCCTGTCCATCCTCGAGATCTTTACTTCGTCTAACGTGTATTAATTAACACGCTGTAATATCTTTCCTTGCATTATTCTCACAATTTCTCAACCCACTGAACCAGTTATTACCCTCATAGCGATCCAACACGTAAAAACCCATCCACAAGAAACCAGTCTGCATAAATGACCTTGCCTTATGGAATATGTCCAGACATGTTTTATTTTACCATCTAAATTTTGAGACTCGTAAGTTTGATCTGTGTTTCAACCTTAGACCGGTTATACAAGTTCCACAAATTCAACGTCTTCGTCAAATCTTGCCTGGACCTAACATCCATATAATTTAAAGAATATACAACCAGGAATTCGTCCTTATATGTACATATATACTATTTATTCGTTTCAATATATGACGCTACATTTTCATAATGATGAAAAACGAGAATATATAAATGGAGGATAAATATCGCTTCATTTTATCTCTATATACAGTCCTCTTTTCTTAAATGCTGACTTTTGTCTCTTCGTACTTTTTGGTATGTCACCGCCGTCCACAAGATCCATCCCATCCTCACTAAGATCAGCCCTGTTGGCTGACCTATATCTGTTCTCTTATGAATACGACTATATGCAGGCACCATCAAAAACCGATCCATTCAAAGTCCATTCCTTCTCATTCACCAAACGCTATATAGGCGATCTTCTCACTGTGGATAATCGCTATATAAATGACGCAATGAAGGATAATCAACCTTCACTATTTGAAGGAAACTACAGATAGCCCTACAGGCACATTATATTAAGATCTATATCTCTATGAAAATGAAGCGGGCCTTCTCTCTCGTCGACTTTATGACAAAAGAGATGATTACAATTTCGACATTGTAAACTATCCCTTTCTGGACAGTAATATTCCAGTGGGACCTGCTTTGGCGTATACATATCTCGCCTAGTAGCAGTTGCTAGATACTGTGTTAAATGTGACGATTTTAATCAACGTCACAAAAGCTTGTTGCAGAAACTTATAAAACAGGGCTATACCACCAAGTGTCTCCACTCAAAGTTTCTAAAATTTGATGATACATATCGCATGCTGAAAGCAAATACAAGCGTAGCGTGCAAGATCTATGGCGTTACGTTTCGTAACTTTTGTCTAATTCCGCTTAACCCAGGGCTAGGGACCGTATCAACCCATGTACTTCAAGAGCCTCATAGTGCTCCTACGAACAGTCACAATCAAAGCGTGACAGATACATCATTCTCTAGATGACTTTACAACGAATATTTTGGATTAAGAATACTGATCAGTGACAAGGATTCGATAACTTTGGAACATCATTAGGTCTTGCCGGCATCATTGAAAACTTGACCGCTTCTCTTGCAGAAAACTAGCCTATTTTTATGTATACTATGATGGTCTTTTTGAATTTGGTGCGAATACTGTTATATTGAATAGGTTCTTGGAATATGGACGCGGATATGCTTTAATGGACGACGACTGAATTATGAATGACGGACCAGACGCTTGTAATCCTGTATCCATGACAATCACGTCTTCACGCTAGCTTTCATTTCGTACTCGAGGTTTGCCCCCTGAACAAATCAATGTGATTGTAGCTATGTGGCTGGTACACATGATGGACAATGAAGCGTTTGCTCGGCGTCGGGTCTCTCGGATATGTGTTTTGAATAAGAATGTAGTGCTCATTTGGACCGTTTCTTCTGTCTAACGGTCACATAGTTCATCATTTTTCATCAGAGGACTGGATAGGGCTATTACATCATCCCTTTTAAATAGTTATCTAGTACCGTTCAAACCGGAATAGAGGTCATGTCATTCAAGATGTCCACGTGAACAGCTACCGAAAAAGCATGGCTAGGATAAAAATCATCACAGGGATCACTTTGGGTTCTAGGGATCCGGTTATTAGTTGTGTAACCCCGATTGATATGGCGCTTAAAATCAACTTAACAAAGACCCCCATGACTTCTAGTCAGTACGCCGGTATCTTTTCCCATCAACCTGGTTATATTGCTTTGAAGCGCCGTATCAATCTGGGCTACACGAAAGTTTAAAATATGATATGCACATTTTCGGTAGGTTATAGACAACGTAGATTGGAGTTTTGGTCAGGAAATTAGTATATAAATGTGACCAAACTGTTGTCTGCCACTAATTCTTAACTGAATCACAATAATTATTACAAATACGGTTGGATTGTGAATATAAAACTAGAACATGCGGCAGATGTTTCACTTAGCATACAAGCTTAAGGCCAGTGTACATGTTGAGAATGTAGTTACGGTGGCCCGTTAGTACGGTGGCCCGTTAGGGCCATTGTCGTTTTCTTTTGATTTCCTATGTTTTTCTTCTATTTCCGAAGAAACCAACTTAATTTTCTAGATTTTCTTTGTATTTTCCAAGAAATCAAATGAATTTTCAGCGAATTCATAGCAATATTCTGCGAATTTTCCGTGTTCAACGACGTAAAAACAGAGACAAAATCGAAGAAAAACCTATGAAATTCTTGAAAAACACCAAATATAATTTCCTCCGCGGATATAATATTTCCTCCGCGGATATAATATTTCCTCCGCGGATATAATCATTTCCTCCGCGGATATATTTCCTCCGCGGATATAATATTTCCTCCGCGGATATAATCATTTCCTCCGCGGATATAATATTTCCTCCGCGGATATAATATTTCCTCCGCGGATATAATCATTTCCTCCGCGGATATAATATTTCCTCCGCGGATATAATATTTCCTCCGCGGATATAATCATTTCCTCCGCGGATATAATATTTCCTCCGCGGATATAATATTTCCTCCGCGGATATAATCATTTCCTCCGCGGATATAATATTTACTCCGCGGATATAATATTTCCTCCGCGGATATAATCATTTCCTCCGCGGATATAATATTTCCTCCGCGGATATAATATTTCCTCCGCGGATATAATCATTTCCTCCGCGGATATAATATTTCCTCCGCGGATATAATATTTCCTCCGCGGATATAATCATTCCTCCGCGGATATAATATTTCCTCCGCGGATATAATCATTTCCTCCGCGGATATAATATTTCCTCCGCGGATATAATATTTCCTCCGCGGATATAATCATTTCCTCCGCGGATATAATATTTCCTCCGCGGAAATAATATTTCCTCCCCGGATATAATCATTTCCTCCCGGTTATAATATTTCCTCCGCGGATATAATATTTCCTCCGCGGATATAATCATTTCCTCTGCCCGGATATAATATTTCCTCCGCGGATATAATATTTCCTCGCCGGATATAATATTTCCTCCGCGGATATATCTCACCTCCGCGGATATATTTCCTCCTGTAATCATTTCCTCCGCGGATATAATATTTCCTCCGCGGATATAATATTTCCTCCGCGGATATAATCATTTCCTCCGCGGATATAATATTTCCTCCGCGGATATAATCATTCCTCCGCGGATATAATCATTTCCTCCGCGGATATAATATTTCCTCCGCGGATATAATATTTCCTCCGCGGATATAATCATTTCCTCCGCGGATATAATATTTCCTCGCGGATATAATATTTCCTCCGCGGATATAATCATTTCCTCCGCGGATATAATATTTCCTCCGCGGATATAATATTTCCTCCGCGGATATAATCATTTCCTCCGCGGATATAATATTTCCTCCCCGGATATAATATTTCCTCCCCGGATATAATATTTCCTCCCCGGATATAATATTTCCTCCGCGGATATAATCATTTCCTCCGCGGATATAATATTTCCTCCGCGGATATAATATTTCCTCCGCGGATATAATCATTTCCTCCGCGGATATAATATTTCCTCCGCGGATATAATATTTCGGATATAATCATTTCCACCGCGGATATAATATTTCCTCCGCGGATATAATATTTCCTCCGCGGATATAATATTTCCTCCGCGGATATAATTATTTCCTCCGCGGATATAATGTTTCCTCCGCGGATATAATCATTTCCTCCGCGGATATAATATTTCCTCCGCGGATATAATATTTCCTCCGCGGTTATAATATTTCCTCCGCGGATATAATCATTTCCTCCGCGGATATAATATTTCCTCCGCGGATATAATTAATTTCCTCCGCGGAGGAAATCCACGTGACTTGAGTACTAGAAAGACGGCAAATTCATTAGCATTTTTAAGGCTATGAGTGAAGCTGATGTGCAGGTGACGTCACGATGGCGTCACTGTGACGTCACATCCGGTGACATCCGGATCAAAGGTCACATTTCCTCCGCGGATATAATATTTCCTCCGCGGATATAATATTTCCTCCGCGGATATAATCATTTCCTCCGCGGATATAATATTTCCTCCGCGGATATAATATTTCCTCCGCGGATATAATCATTTCCTCCGCGGATATAATATTTCCTCCGCAGATATAATATTTCCTCCGCGGATATAATATTTCCTCCGCGGATATAACATTTCCTCCGCGGATATAATATTTCCTCCGCGGATATAATCATTTCCTCCGCGGATATATTATTTCCTCCGCGGATATAATATTTCCTCCGCGGATATAATCATTTCCTCCGCGGATATAATATTTCCTCCGCGGATATAATATTTCCTCCGCGGATATAATCATTTCCTCCGCGGATATAATATTTCCTCCGCGGATATAATATTTCCTCCGCGGATATAATCATTTCCTCCGCGGATATAATATTCCTCCGCGGATATAATATTTTCTCCGCGGATATAATATTTCCTCCGCGGATATAATATTTCCTCCGCGGATATAATATTTCCTCCGCGGATATAATCATTTCCTCCGCGGATATAATATTTCCTCCGCGGATATAATATTTCCTCCGCGGATATAATCATTTCCTCCGCGGATATAATATTTCCTCCGCGGATATAATATTTCCTCCGCGGATATAATATTTCCTCCGCGGATATAATATTTCCTCCGCGGATATAATATTTCCTCCGCGGATATAATTAATTTCCTCCGCGGAGGAAATCCACGTGACTTGAGTACTAGAAAGACGGCAAATTCATTAGCATTTTTAAGGCTATGAGTGAAGCTGATGTGCAGGTGACGTCACGATGGCGTCACTGTGACGTCACATCCGGTGACATCCGGATCAAAAGGTCACATCCGGTCACGTGACAACCGGGTCACTTCCTGTGACGTCACGATGGCGTCATTATGACGTCACATCCGGTGACATCCGGGTCAAAGGTCACATCCGGTCAGGTGGCATCCGGTAACATCCGGGTCACTTCCTGTGACGTCGCTTCCGGTCACCTGGCGGCCTAGCAAGAGTTATCTGCCCCTACCTAAGACCCCAGTGACTTCCAATGTTAATCTCATGCAGGTATGGGAAAGGGGGCTTGAAGATATCTTTGAACGCCACTATGAGATTCGCCTCCGTTTTCGTCCGGATGGGTACCACCCACGCATACTTCGATAGGATATCGATGCACGTCAAGATATACCGATTCCCATCGTTGCGTTTGGCAAAGGCGCTCATATCGACCAAATCCGCTTGCCACTGGGCATCTATTCCTCCCACGATGACCCGGTTCAGTAGAAAATGGCGACGGACAGGTCGATGTAACTATTTTGGGAGTAGCTAATTACGAATCCGGGATGAAATTTTACATAAAGCGCGTTAAATTAGGATCTGTCTATTGACGCCTGGGTTAAATTTATTTTTAATGAATTTAATTATTTAATAATTAAGGTAAAATTTATTTTCAAAATCTGACCTCGGATTCGTGATCTGCGTTATCCATATTACTTCACGACGAAGTTTAGAGTAATTCGGAACAGTGGAATTGGGTGCTGCCCATTGAAGCCTGGGTTAAATTGATTTCTAATAAAATTAATTATTTAATAATTAAGATAAAATAGATTTTACAATCTGACCTCGGATTCGTCATCTACGTCCTCGACAATACTTTAGGACGAAGTTTAATGTAATTCGGAACAGTGGAATTGGGTCTGTCCATTGAAGCCTGGGTTACATTGATTTTTACATGCAAATTCTACATGTAACGCCGACCCCTAGCATGTTGTGACCGCGAGTTTGCGACACCCATTGCACACACAAATATGGGTCGCACCTCTATGGATAGCTGAGACAGTGAAGTTGTGCGCAGAGGTATGGGTTTATGTTTTCCAACTCAAATCTCGCAAGCCAGGGTCAAAATGTAAATGTCATATCGGTGCACAAAGGGGAACCGATAATAGAATTAACAGCCTGATTGTTGCGGAGTGTCCTTGGTCACCCTTATTTTGTATCCAAGCGTGCGATACACCAAATGAAAGCCCATCGCTTAGTCTTTTATTTAATATTTTTTTTGGTGTTCAACAATGTTGACCAGCAGAAGGCTGTCCATTTTTCTACATGGGGTATATTTAGCAATACAGTGACAAATTCTACATGTAACGCCGACCCCTAGCATGTTGTGACCGCGAGTTTGCGACACCCATTGCACACACAAATATGGGTCGCACCTCTATGGATAGCTGAGGAAATGTAGTTGTGCATAGAGGTACGGGTTTATGTTTTCCAATTAAAATCTCGCAAGCCAAGATCAAAAGTTAATTTTTGAACTCATTTTGGTACTTTTTCTGTCGAAATTTTTTGGGTCACCGATTCCTTTCAAATTTGGTGAACTGATAGTACTCACCTAGCTGATTACGAATCTGCAATCAGAATTGACGTAGGTCTCTAAGTTCTTTTTAAAAGAATTTTTGAAATACTGAAAATTTGCCATCTACCTCGGGGCTGAAATGGTCTGAAAAATTCGACCTTCACCGATTGACCTCAAACTTCGCACTAAAGTATACTGGAGGTCGTAGGTCACGAATATGAGGTCAGATTTGACCTTGACCTTGACCTTGATATTAAAATGGCGATTCAAAAATTTGGGTATGACTTTGACCTTGGCGCAAGGTAACAAGATATAGTCAGATGACCTTGACCTTTTGATATGTTATGACCCCATGACCTCTGCGTTGATCCATGACATCGGACTTGACCTTTGACCTTGGGTTTAAAAATCCGATGGTACAATTGGAATACACTATCGCAAATTTTACCTTGAGGTCAGAGGTCAAGGTCAAGGTCATGGGTCAACTCAAAGGTTACGGGGTCATCACATATCAAAAAGTCAAGGTCATCCGACATTATCTTGTGACCTTGCGCTAAGGTCAAAGTCATACCCAAATTTTCAAATCGAGATTTTGATATGAAGGTCAAGGTCAAGGTCAAAACTGACCTCAGATTCGTGACCTCTGACTCCGATATAGGTTTAGGGCAAAGTTTGAGGTCAATCGGTGACAGCAAAAATTCTGACCAAAATTTCGCTAAGGGGTCACCCTTAGGTGTTTTGGAGGTCAAGTTTCAACCTTCACCGAATGACCTCAAATTATGTGTATATAGGTTTTCGAGGTCCCTGATCACGAATCCGAGGTCAAAATTTGGATTGGTTTGATACAAAAAAAAGTGTCCATTGAAGCCTAGGTTAAGTATTGAAATTTTCAAAAATCGGTAAAAAAAAAACACATAATATAATAAAATAATAATATACACATAATTTGAGGTCATTCGGTGAAGGTTGAAACTTGACCTCCAAAACACCTAAGGGTGACCCCTTAGCGAAATTTTGGTCAGAATTTTTGCTGTCACCGATTGACCTCAAACTTTGCCCTAAACCTATATCGGGGTCAGAGGTCACGAATCTGAGGTCAGTTTTGACCTTGACCTTGACCTTCATATCAAAATCTCGATTTGAAAATTTGGGTATGACTTTGACCTTAGCGCAAGGTCACAAGATAATGTCGGATGACCTTGACCTTTTGATATGTGATGACCCCGTGACCTTTGAGTTGACCCATGACCTTGACCTTGACCTCTGACCTCAAGGTAAAATTTGCGATAGTGCATTCCAATTGTACCATCGCATTTTTAAACCCAAGGTCAAAGGTCAAGTTCGATGTCATGGGTCAACGCAGAGGTCATGGGGTCATAACATATCAAAAGGTCAAGGTCGTCTGACTATATCTTGTTACCTTGCGCCAGGTCAAAGTCATACCCAAATTTTCGAATCGCCATTTTAATATCAAGGTCAAGGTCAAGGTCAAATCTGACCTCATATTCGTGACCTACGACCTCCAGTATACTTTAGTGCGAAGTTTGAGGTCAATCGGTGAAGGTCGAATTTTTCAGACCATTTCAGCCCCGAGGTAGATGGCAAATTTTCAGTATTTCAAAAATTCTTTTAAAAAGAACTTAGAGACCTACGTCAATTCTGATTGCAGATTCGTAATCAGCTAGGTGAGTACTATCAGTTCACCAAATTTGAAAGGAATCGGTGACCCAAAAAATTTCGACCGAAAAAGTACCAAAATGAGTTCAAAAATTAACTTTTGACCTTGGCTTGCGAGATTTTAATTGGAAAACATAAACCCGTACCTCTATGCACAACTACATTTCCTCAGCTATCCATAGAGGTGCGACCCATATTTGTGTGTGCAATGGGTGTCGCAAACTCGCGGTCACAACATGCTAGGGGTCGGCGTTACATGTTGAATTTGTCACTGTATTGCTAAATATACCCCATGTCGAAAAATGGACAGCCTTCTGCTGGTCAACATTGTTGAACATCAAAAAAAATATTAAATAATAGACTAAGCGATGGGCTTTCATTTGGTGTATCGCACGCTTGGATACAAAATAAGGGTGACCAAGGACACTCCGCAACAATCAGGCTGTTAATTCTATTATCGGTTCCCCTTTGTGCACCGATATGACATTTACATTTTGACCCTGGCTTGCGAGATTTGAGTTGGAAAACATAAACCCATACCTCTGTGCACAACTTCACTGTCTCAGCTATCCATAGAGGTGCGACCCATATTTGTGTGTGCAATGGGTGTCGCAAACTCGCGGTCACAACATGCTAGGGGTCGGCGTTACATGTAGAATTTGCATGTAAAAAATCAATGTAACCCAGGCTTCAATGGACAGACCCAATTCCACTGTTCCGAATTACATTAAACTTCGTCCTAAAGTATTGTCGAGGCCGTAGATGACGAATCCGAGGTCAGATTGTAAAATCTATTTTATCTTAATTATTAAATAATTAATTTTATTAGAAATCAATTTAACCCAGGCTTCAATGGGCAGCACCCAATTCCACTGTTCCGAATTACTCTAAACTTCGTCATAAAGTAATATGGATAACGCAGATCACGAATCCGAGGTCAAAATTTGGATTGGTTTGATACAAAAAAAAGTGTCCATTGAAGCCTAGGTTAAGTATTGAAATTTTCAAAAATCGGTAAAAAAAAAACTTAGGGCCCTAGATCGATTCCGACCGCAGTTTCGTTATCAGCTAGATTCATACTCTTACCACACCAAATTTGGAAGGAATCGGTTTTTGAAAATTTCAATACTTAACCTAGGCTTCAATGGACACTTTTTTTTGTATCAAACCAATCCAAATTTTGACCTCGGATTCGTGATCAGGGACCTCGAAAACCTATATACACATAATTTGAGGTCATTCGGTGAAGGTTGAAACTTGACCTCCAAAAACACCTAGGGTGACCCCTTAGCGAAATTTTGGTCAGAATTTTTGCTGTCACCGATTGACCTCAAACTTTGCCCTAAACCTATATCGGAGTCAGCGGTTACGAATCTGAGGTCAGTTTTGACCTTGACCTTGATCTTCATATCAAAATCTCGATTAGAAAATTTGGTTATGACTTTGACCTTAGCCCAAGGTCACAAGATATTGTCGGACGACCTTGACCTTTTGATATGTGATGACCCCGTGACCTCTGAGTTGACCCATGACCTTGACCTTGACCTCTAACCTCAAGGTAAAATTTGCGATAGTGCATTCCAATTGTACCATCGCATTTTTAAACCCAAGGCCAAAGGTCAAGTTCGATGTCATGTGCAATGCAGAGGTCATGGGGTCATCACATATCAAAACGTCAAGGTCGTCTGACAATATCTTGTTACCTTGCGCCAAGGTCAAAGTCATACCCAAATTTTCGAATCGCCATTTTAATATGAAGATCAAGGTCAAGGTCAAATCTGACCTCATATTCGTGACCTACGACCTCCAGTATACTTTAGTGCGAAGTTTAAGGTCAATCGGTGAAGGTCGAATTTTTCAGACCATTTCAGCCCCAAGGTAGATGGCAAATTTTCAGTATTTCAAAAATTCTTTTAAAACAAACTTAGAGACCTACGTCAATTCTGATTGCAGATTCGTAATCAGCTAGGTGAGTACTATCAGTTCACCAAATTTGAAAGGAATCGGTGACCCAAAAAATTTCGACCGAAAAAGTACCAAAATGAGTTCAAAAATTAACTTTTGACCTTGGCTTGCGAGATTTTAATTGGAAAACATAAACCCGTACCTCTATGCACAACTACATTTCCTCAGCTATCCATAGAGGTGCGACCCATATTTGTGCGTGCAATGGGTGTCGCAAACTCGCGGTCACAACATGCTAGGGGTCGGCGTTACATGTAGAATTTGTCACTGTATTGCTAAATATACCCCATGTAGAAAAATGGACAGCCTTCTGCTGGTCAACATTGTTGAACATCAAAAAAATATTAAATAAAAGACTAAGCGATGGGCTTTCATTTGGTGTATCGCACGCTTGGATACAAAATAAGGGTGACCAAGGACACTCCGCAACAATCAGGCTGTTAATTCTATTATCGGTTCCCCTTTGTGCACCGATATGACATTTACATTTTGACCCTGGCTTGCGAGATTTGAGTTGGAAAACATAAACCCATACCTCTGTGCACAACTTCACTGTCTCAGCTATCCATAGAGGTGCGACCCATATTTGTGTGTGCAATGGGTGTCGCAAACTCGCGGTCACAACATGCTAGGGGTCGGCGTTACATGTAGAATTTGCATGTAAAAAATCAATGTAACCCAGGCTTCAATGGACAGACCCAATTCCACTGTTCCGAATTACATTAAACTTCGTCCTAAAGTATTGTCGAGGCCGTAGATGACGAATCCGAGGTCAGATTGTAAAATCTATTTTATCTTAATTATTAAATAATTAATTTTATTAGAAATCAATTTAACCCAGGCTTCAATGGGCAGCACCCAATTCCACTGTTCCGAATTACTCTAAACTTCGTCATAAAGTAATATGGATAACGCAGATCACGAATCCGAGGTCAGATTTTGAAAATAAATTTTACCTTAATTATTAAATAATTAAATTCATTAAAAATCAATTTAACCCAGGCGTCAATAGACAGATCCTAATTTAACACTGGGGTCTTAGGTAGGGGCAGATAACTCTTGCTAGGCCGCCAGGTGACCGGAAGCGACGTCACAGGAAGTGACCCGGATGTTACCGGATGCCACGTGACCGGATGACCTTTGACCCGGATGTCACCGGATGTGACGTCATAATGACGCCATCGTGACGTCACAGGAAGTGATCCGGTTGTCACGTGACCGGATGTGACCTTTGATCCGGTTGTCACCGGATGTGACGTCATAGTGACGCCATCGTGACGTCACCTGCACATCAGCCTCACTCCTCAGCCTCAAAAATGCTAATGAATTTGCCGTCTTTCTAGTACTCAAGTCACGTGGATTTCCTCCGCGGAGGAAATTAATTATATCCGCGGAGGAAATATTATATCCGCGGAGGAAAAATATTATATCCGCGGAGGAAATATTATATCCGCGGAGGAAATGATTATATCCGCGGAGGAAATATTATATCCGCGGAGGAAATATTATATCCGCGCGGAGGAAATGATTATATCCGCGGAGGAAATATTATATCCGGAGGAAATATTATATCCGCGGAGGAAATGATTATATCCGCGGAGGAAATATTATATCCGCGGAGGAAATATTATATCCGCGGAGGAAATATTATATCCGCGGAGGAAATGATTATATCCGCGGAGGAAATATTATATCCGCGGAGGAAATGATTATATCCGCGGAGGAAATATTATATCCGCGGAGGAAATATTATATCCGCGGAGGAAATGATTATATCCGCGGAGGAAATATTATATCCGCGGAGGAAATATTATATCCGCGGAGGAAATGATTATATCCGCGGAGGAAATATTATATCCGCGGAGGAAATATTTTATCCGCGGAGGAAATATTATATCCGCGGAGGAAATATTATATCCGCGGAGGAAATGATTATATCCGCGGAGGAAATATTATATCCGCGGAGGAAATATTATATCCGCGGAGAAATTATTATATCCGCGGAGGAAATATTATATCCGCGGAGGAAATGATTATATCCGCGGAGGAAATATTATATCCGCGGAGGAAATGATTATATCCGCGGAGGAAATATTATATCCGCGGAGAAATGAATATGAAATATTATATCCGCGGAGGAAATATTATATCCGCGGAGGAAATATTATATCCGCGGAGGAAATGATTATATCCGCGGAGGAAATATATCCGCGGAGGAAATATTATATCCGCGGAGGAAATGATTATATCCGCGGAGGAAATATTATATCCGCGGAGGAAATATTATATCCGCGGAGGAAATGATTATATCCGCGGAGGAAATATTATATCCGCGGAGGAAATATTATATCCGCGGAGGAAATGATTATATCCGCGGAGGAAATATTATATCCGCGGAGGAAATATTATATCCGCGGAAGAAATATTATATCCGCGGAGGAAATGGTTATATCCGCGGAGGAAATATTATATCCGCGGAAGAAATATTATATCCGCGGAGGAAATGGCTATATCCGCGGAGGAAATATTATATCCGCGGAAGAAATATTATATCCGCGGAGGAAATGGTTATATCCGCGGAGGAAATATTATATCCGCGGAGGAAATGATTATATCCGCGGAGGAAATATTATATCCGCGGAGGAAATGATTATATCCGCGGAGGAAATAATATATCCGCGGAGGAAATGATTATATCCGCGGAGGAAATATTATATCCGCGGAGGAAATATTATATCCGCGGAGGAAATGATTATATCCGCGGAGGAAATATTATATCCGCGGAGGAAATATTATATCCGCGGAGGAAATGATTATATCCGCGGAGGAAATATTATATCCGCGGAGGAAATATTATATCCGCGGAGGAAATGATTATATCCGCGGAGGAAATATTATATCCGCGGAGGAAATATTATATCCGCGGAGGAAATGATTATATCCGCGGAGGAAATATTATATCCGCGGAGGAAATATTATATCCGCGGAGGAAATGATTATATCCGCGGAGGAAATATTATATACGCGGAGGAAATATTATATCCGCGAAGGAAATATTATATCCGCGGCGGAAATATTATATCCGCGGAGGAAATGATTATATCCGCGGAGGAAATGATTATATCCGCGGAGGAAATATTATATCCGCGGCGGAAATATTATATCCGCGGAGGAAATGATTATATCCGCGGAGGAAATATTATATCCGCGGAGGAAATATTATATCCGCGGAGGAAATGATTATATCCGCGGAGGAAATATTATATCCGCGGAGGAAATGATTATATCCGCGGAGGAAAATATTATATCCGCGGAGGAAATATTATATCCGCGGAGGAAATAATGAAATATTATATCCGCGGAGGAAATATTATATCCGCGGAGGAAATATTATACCCGCGGAGGATTATATCCGCGGAGGAAATATTATATCCGCGGAGGAAATATTATATCCGCGGAGGAAATTATATTTGGTGTTTTTCAAGAATTTCATAGGTTTTTCTTCGATTTTGTCTATGTTTTTACGTCGTTGAACACGGAAAATTCGCAGAATATTGCTATGAATTCGCTGAAAATTCAGTTGATTTCTTGGAAAATACAAAGAAAATCTAGAAAATTAAGTTGGTTTCTTCGGAAATAGAAGAAAAACATAGGAAATCAAAAGAAAACGACAATGGCCCTAACGGGCCACCGTAATGATCGGAATGTGGAGTAGTTGGAGGAAGGGTAACAATTGTCACATGAGGCATCTTGCTGGGCCAGTTCTGGGTTTGTTCGGGGAGAGGACGGCATTTCTCTGTTTATTTTGGATGAGTGTAGTATAGAGCGGGTTCACCAGTGCTTGTAATGACTTGAATCTAGCGGTAGTTTCCCTTTAGCTCAGTTGTTCGGGCGCCAATGGCCATAGAGAGTTAAAACAATATATTCTCCGCGGAGAGAGTACATTCAGATGCGAATAAAATTATTTCTCGATATGATTGGGTGGATAAGTTGTGAATTAGTCACTCACCGTGCTCATAGTATAATTACAAGCGTCTAGTCAGCCATTCATAATTCAGCCGTCGTCCATTAGAGAATATCCGCGTCCATAATCCAAAGACCTATTCCATATTCCATATAACAGTATTAGCACCAAATTCAAAAAGACAATCATAGTATAAATAATCATAGGCTTGTTTCATAAGCTTGATAGTATAAGGACTATCAGTGTCCATGACTTGTCCCAGGGTACCTAGACTACTGGGGTGCAATGGAGGGCACCAATATCGGTTCGACATAGAATAGTAGATATGTTGCTGACCCCTTCAGATGTGGTTATGTTGCTGACCCCTTCAGATGTGGTTATGTTGCTGACCCCTTCAGATGTGGTTGCCACTGCGAGCATCCGCATTGCAAGTGTTGTTTTAGTATGCTACCGTACTATGTTCGATGTAAGTTATTTAGTTCTGTAGCAGAGTCCACTGGGGCAGACAGAACATTCATCTCCGAGGTTATGACTTATATATTTTCTTCGGGAGTCTCAAGGGATGTGTTAGTTTTTTTTTACACCTGTACATATAGCTAACTATACCAGCAGACAACGTGAGAAGTGACCAGATGGAAAACTAGCCAGATGCTTATATGCTAGAGGCCAGAAACAGATACTTGTCAAATTAACGGTAGTTCTGGTTTAGTGATTGAGACAATGTTCACTCCTTCTGCAGAATATGCTGTGCAGGTACTTTTCGAACGTTGCCGCATTTCCTGCTCTGCTCACAGCAAGCGTTTGCACTGCCGCCAAAGAAAATAGCGCCAATTTCCACCATGATTCCATAATAATCAATAGATGTACGAAACATACAAATGTTCCAACGATTCACATTCAGGATATCTCTACTCCTTTGTAGGAATATGACTCGGCATTAACGAACTAAAATTCATGTCTGTTCTGGTCGTATCTTCATGTACCTTCAAGTCGAATATTACGTATTGTTATATGATCAAATGTGACAGGGTCTTTCTTCAACAAATTGTTAGGTAATTTCATCGCTCCATGAAAACGTGTGTATTCCCTGTCTGTATTTGAAGACTCAAAACTTGGCTTCTTCCAAATTCAATTTTGATTAGCTATTCGAAGGAAATGTATATTTCTCGCTAGAAAAGCAATGCGCCAAATGCCACCGTTCAGATCTGGTTTTGTTTTGCATGTCTATGACGTGACGTGTCTTTACTGTTTGAAGAAATTACTCCATTTGGTATAGGTAAAAGGGTCAATCTAGTTAAACTAAGATGGTATCTGTTTGTCAGGATTATCCGAAGTCCTTCAACTTGACATTAATTGGCGTTAGCTGCGGGTAGTACATGTATTGGAGCGATATGCAAGAGGTGGGAAAAATTGACGACGTCTGGCGACTACAATGCAACCATATGACACTACAGGAAAACTTCCCTCGGCACCTACATTCAGACTCGGGAATACGTTGGATTCTCAGACGTAGCCTTAGTAACTCAGCCGCGCTTTTATTGCAGCTTTTCATGTAGAGACTATGAAGTATCCACACGGCCTTTAGCCCCGGCTTGAGCGGAAATTAGATAGGCCATCTCGGGAGCTGTGACGATAGATCAGCCGACAAAAATAGCTCATCTGATGTTAATGAATGAGTATCGAGGACGTCTGATGGAGTAAACGCCTCAACAAACCTGGTAAACCTGGTAAATGCAAGAATACCAAGAAAAACTAACCTGTAATGCCCGACGTCGTACGGCTTAAATTTCCCACCAAAACAATAAACCTACATATATTTGTCGAATTACATGTACAGAGGGCGGGCCTCGGGGACTAACAGTCCATCAGCAGAATCCTACCATATACAGGTAATAAATTGCAAGGGGTGGGAATAATTCCCACTCAATGCTGTCTTTTGATATTTTTTTGTCTCCTGGCAAACCCAGACTAATCAGAGCCAGCAAACACTTTTAGCTTTTTCTGGAGAAACAGTTTACTACGCACCACGTCTGGGTATATTGTCTTACTTGGATATTGTTTCTCTATACTTTTTAATATGACCCATCTGCTCCTGCGTGTAATTAAAAGGAGCGAAGTTTATTCAACCAGGTAGCTAACTGATTGGACGACAGTTTTATTTTTGGAATCGTTTAGCTCGCACGGGATTTAGATAGACCTGGTGTAAGATATAATATATCTTGATCTTATATCTGAGGATACTAAGAATAAGTCAATGACTACCCCGTTTGGAAGATCAAATTGGCGTAACCGTAATGTAGTATTTAACTTGAAACGTGAAAATGCGTTTTCGAACTTTTCTTTGATTTGATGCTCCGATAAGTGGCATTACGCATAGAATATAAAATTGTCTTGACCTTATCAAATGTCGTATAACAAAAGGATTAGGTCGTACCGTTTTTGTGGACCAGACCGAGTCTGGCCGTGGGCCGTTATGTTTCTTTTGAAGATAACTACCTAACCATCTAAGCTAGCTAAAAGCCTGATGATGCTGTACGGTTAAACTCTGTTGTCAGTCAGATGTAGGAAATCTCAAGATTTCCAAGATCAAAAGGATTTTAGGAATGTCTGGCAAAATCAACAAAGCTTAGTACCGTACCAAATTTATCTGCGAAGAAAAACGGCTTGATTACACGCGAGCAAATCTCTTATAAGCGTAAAACTGTAAATAATCCATTTGTGTTGTAGGTCTGCCAATATCTATAACGATATCATTGCCACAACGCGTTTCCCCGTAGAAGTAAATTGGCGTATACCGCGTTCCATAGAAAATCGTGATTGAGTGATGATTAATGGATATTACATACTTACGAGTTACACTGTTCATCTATTGATAAAGCGCGCCATGGGGATGTCTTTGATCAATAGGCTATCCTCTTATACATGGCTGACGGATAACGGTAATATTAATAAATCATATCTCAAGATGAAAGAGAGTAGCATTATGATATTTCAATTAGACCTTCTTGACGACAACCCAGGTGTGAGGTAAATTATTCCACTGGTTTATGACCCACGTCTGGAGGATTATATTGAAACAGATCTGCCTCCTACAGAATGGATCGAAGTGGATAGCTATACATACATATACAGGGTGTATCAAAAAAAATGTCCACCTGTGGGTTTTTATTTTTGTATCTGAATCTGTGCATACTATATGTAAACAATCGGTTGCAACACAAGAAGGTGATATTTGTGTTGCATAATGTGCACAAAGTTTGCACAACTGCGAATAAAATTGCCTGAAATAATTAAGTTTAAAAACGAGTGGTGAGACTTCAAAAATGCACTGGCTGGCTTCTGCCATACACACTGCGTGGGTGTGATTAGCGCCGAGTTCAACAATAGCCGGTCAAGTTCTTCAATGTGGCCTGTCAGACAGATGCTAACTGGGCACAGTGCAGTTCAGTTTCGTCAGCTATGAGAATGCATTGCGAAGAAACCTTTACTCACAAATAATACTGTCGGTTTATGAGCTTTAAGTCCAATCAAGACAAATTTTATAGCAAGACACTGTCGTGTTCATCAGTATGGTTGGTCAGCAATTCACCTCATTTCAACGTTCTTTTATGGTGACAACATACTACCAAACAAACAGCATTAGGGACACAATAATGGCTTTCCAACAGCGTTTTCCACAGCGTCAACCGCCAAACGCAAGGACAATAAAGCGCAATGTCCATAAATACCAGCTTCATGCAACTAGCCTAAACAGAAACAACGGCAACTCAGGTCGGCCGAGGACTGCTCGGTCTGCGAGAAATATTGCCGCTGTTCGTGCCGAGTTGAATGCAAATCCTGGTAGCAGCGCGAGAAGGAATGGCGTTCCGCAAGTATCGTCGGCAACGTTCAATCGAATTACACGTTTAGATCTGGTGTTGCACCCTTACAGAATACAAAGGCGCCATGAACTGTTGCCGGCTGACCATCAGCGCCGACTGCAATTTTGCCAGTGGTTGGAAAATCACCAACCCCGGTTCGTAACGCACTTCCTCGTTGGAGATGAATCGGTGTTCCACATGAACGGACGGGTCAATACGTGCTCCCCGTGGTCATCTACCAGATTTTCATTATGATGTATCAATCAGTCGACAAAGTTTGACTCTTTGGATTGGTATGGTAGGGGATGGTCACATAATTGGCCCCATCTTCTTTGATGGAAATGTGAATGGGCAAGCCTATCTGCGAATGGTCAATCAGGATGTTGTCCCCAACCTCGTTGGCCGCTATGGACAGCAACGGAATGGTGCCATACCCCATCTCTGGTGGATACAGGATGGCGCCCCAGCACATCGTACGCGTGATGTTAATCAGCGTCTCCAACAGCTGTTCCCTCGACGTGTGGCAGGTTTGGGTCATCCAACTGAATGGCCACCACGATCACCAGATCTGACTCCGGCCGACTTCTTTTTGTGAGGCTATCTGAAGGGGAAGGTGTACCAGACTGTCCCAGCCAACCTTGCCGACCTTCGCCAGCGAATTGAACACGAGGTTCAAGCTCTCAGACGAACGCGAATGGTCCGCAGAGCCTTCCAGGAGATGCGCGACAGGGCAGGCTGCGAGGGGCTCACGTTGAAGGACATTAATGCACGACGGCTGAAATGTGGATGTCGGAATTGACGCCTAGATTAATTTATTTTGATATCGGATGATCGTCTTTAATTTGTTAATGGCAGCATTTCATTATTTCATTATCTTTTTTCTTTATTTATTTGTTTCTTCATTTAATGAATTTTTTGGTTTCTTCACTGATTTTTCACGTTATGCACAGAGTGCAGTTTTTTACAAGTCTTATTATGCACAATTGAACGACGTTCAATTACAAACAAAAACATGCTATGAATTGATATGGAACATGTCAAGATCAAGTTCTTTTACATGTACATAATCATAAAAACAATAATATACAAAACTGGATTGATGAAGAATAAATCTAACTGGAGAACGTGCTGTGTGGTTCACAGTGTAAATGGCAGAAGCCAGCCAGTGCAATTTTGAAGTGATACCACCCTTTTTGAAACTTCATTATTTCACTCAATTTCATTTGAAATTGTGCAAACTTTGTGCATCATGCAACATAAAGACCACTTTCTTGTGTTGCAGTCCGTTGTTTACATATAGTACTCATAAATTCAGATAAATAAATAAAAACTCACAGGTGGACATTTTTTTTGATACACCCTGTATGTGACATTGGATCTAGCGGAGTATTGTATCGGGTGGCTGGGGGAAAGGCATCGTCACTAGCCAAGGCCGGTTCATCGAACAGTTTACGGGCCTCAGTTTCTCTATTTCAGCCAATCAGATTGTAGAGTGGGTACACTAGCTATCCGAGGTAAATGGTAAGATGCTACGTCTATTAGCTTACATTACTTGAAGCTGTACATACACTATCTATAGAACCCATTTTTAATTTAGTGAAGAAACAAACCTTTTTTGTACATAACTGTATTGTTAATCATCTGCTCCATCGAGCTCCCAGAGTTGCCAATGTGGCAGAACTTAAGTGCAGTACCGAGAGCTCGATCATCTATTCACCATATATATATAGATTAAATGATCACAGTAAAAACTACCTTTATATATATATACATATCGTAAGTAATTACAGCAGAAACT
>JAVTVY010015098.1:0-67459 GCA_036873755.1 Hanleya hanleyi | reverse complement strand
CGACGTCAGAGATCAAAGGTCACTGTTGCCTAAAAATCAGAAAATCATTGATCATTGACAGTTTTCTATCCACAGTTCTAATTTTTGGTGAGTGGATGCCCTAGGGGGAACGATGTGTTGCATACCAAATGTAGGTCGAGGTCAAAGGTCAGTGTGACCGATGAATCAAGAAATCATTAAAAGTTTCAATTTTTTTGTGAGTGGATTCAATAGGGAGAAATGAATTGTCACATACCAAAAATTAGGTCATCAGTGACCCCAAAATCAGAAAAATTAAAAGTAACTTTTTTTGTGTGTCAGTAGATACACTACGGGTACACGATGTGTCACATACCAAAATGTAGGTCAATGTCGAAGGTCAAGGTCACTGTGAACCCCTAATCATGAAACTTAAAAATCATGATTTTTTGTGTCCATTGATATATTAAGGGGAGATGATTTCTCATGTACCAAAATTTAGGTCAAGGTTAATAGTCAAGGTCACTGCATGTGACTCCAGAATCAAGAAATCTTTAAGAAATAACTTATTTTAGTGTCAGTAGATACATTAGGGGACATGATGCACCATTTATCAAAATGTAGGCAACGGTCAAGGTCACTGTGACCCCAAATCACGAAATTGTTAAAAATCATGATTTTTTGTGCCCATTGATATATTAAGGGGAGAGGATTTCTCATGTACCAATATTTAGGTCAAGTTTGAAGGTCAAAGGTCAGTGACCCAAAAATCAGGAAAATATTAAAAATACTTTTGTATCAGTAGATACATAGGGGGACATGATGCACCATTTATCAAAATGTAGGCAACGGTCAAGGTCACTGTGAGGGGAGAGGATTTCTCATGTATCAAAACGTAGGTCAAGTCCGAAGGTCAAGGTCAATGACGTCACTGACCCCCAAAATCATGAATTTGTTAAAAATCATGATTTTTTGTGTCCATAGTAAATCTTTGGTTTCTTCGAGGGAAGGCAATGCGTCGTGTACCAAAATGTAGGTCAAGGTCACTGTGACCCAAAAATCAAGAAATCATTAAAAATAACTTTTTTTTGTGCCAGTAGATATATTGGAGGGACAAGATGGGTTATCAGTCTCCACCTCAGACGCAGGCGGTCGTGGTTAAAGGGTTAAAACTACCTACAAATTTGTTGAATGCATCAGTAATACTCCGTATATTACCCGATTAGCTGACTGAACAATGGCGAAATCCAGTGCTGCGATCTCAAACGTTTAACGCTGGGTGCATCTTCTGACGTGTTTTAGCCAGAGTACACGTGAGACATTTGTAACAGTGCATCTGGACGTTCGCCTGCAAAGTCGGCGTCTCTGCGCAAGCGTCAGTCTTCTCCTCACCGGGATGTAATGTGTCAATTTTTGCGATACGTCAGCCATCTTGGCAAGAAAATGTCTTTTGCGCCCTCTGCCCAGGGCTATTCTGAGATAAGACGAGGAGCGGCCTAAAACAAACGAGGTTTCCTGAAGTGTTTTGTTAATTATTCCTTAATCAGGCACCAATACTGGGCCTAATTCACCGCAACCTAGCTAAGCATGTTTTGCAAACAACCTGCCAATAATTTGTTATCGAAGAACAGTTCACCTTGTTAAGAGTCAACAATTTATTAAAAGAAAAAAAATTGAACATGGTTTTTAATCGAAATCAAAAGGTCACACACATATATAGCAGGTGGTATACCATTATATCGAGTATGTTTGATAAAGAAGACTGCCCTGCTCAATGTTTGCGAGATGATGTTTTTGGTTCTGGGCTATATGAATAATTGAATTCTTGCAGGGGCGTCCTGTCTAGCATAATGGGAGAAAGCTCTGTTCGGAGGTTGGTGATGTGTAGCCATATATCAAATTTCAACAAATGCTTCTGCATCATCTGAGGAGGCAGGAGTGTGTTTACGTCTGCTTTGTCCAGTTTGACTGCTCTATCTATATATATTTGTGGGAACTTAAGGGGTTGTTATTTGTAAAGATCACGTTTCCGCCCAGTGATAAATCCCTAAATTTACAGGCCACTGTCCAGTTGAGCGCCAGCAGATCTTACTTCATGAAGCTGTAATTATGTTACGTTCATGTCTGTTCAGGCTTCGCCTTGCGTAAATCGGGACAACCAGGATTCGTTGCTGATACTGTGATAGGACATATTCAAGTCCTTTGAATGTAGCATCAATTTTCAACCCAACCTCCCTTGATATATCTGGGTATATAGTTTCTCGAAAGCTTGCTTGCATGCATCCATTCATCTCTAGTGAAACGGTTTACCGACATTAAATTTCTTCTTAGGTTGACCCTACATGGTCGATCCACCCAACAACTCGTGAAGAGGCTCTGCTATAACATCTATAGTAGCCGACCATACCCAAGAAGTCTCCAATGTGGACCGTTCACAGTCGCTTACCGCACAGTTTTATCAGGGCAGTAGTTATTCCCTTACACGGACACTAAGTGATGGAGAAATCGAACTAGCCGCTTTGTCATGAGGTACTTTTCCGGCTTAACTTTCAAACGGGGCTTGCCCAATCGACTCAAGACCATGTCTATTTGCTCCTTTATCTGTTCGGATGATGAGACAGGAAAAGGAATGTCATCAAAGCACGTCAATAATGTCTAGAAGTTATGGCCAACAAATAATCGGCCATCGTCCGTATGAATGTGACTGGGCCATTACAGAGCCCAAACGGCATTCATGTCAACTGCTACAGCCCGCCCATACCCAAACAGAAGGCAGTCGTCTAGATAATTTTCTCCGATACTGGTATCTGGTGGTATCCATGAGCGAGGGGCAAACTATAAAAGCTAAACTCCTTGCTATCTTGGAGGATACTACGAAACTCGCAAACACCCCAAGATTAACATAGACATGCAGATAGAAATTCCCTGAATATCAGATTTATAATTTCAACATCAATATTTCCGCAACGCTTTTGAGTAATGACATGTAGTAAACGCTATGTAACTAAGAATTGTGAGCACTTTCTTCTCTCAAAAGTGACCTTGAACCATTTGGGTTCCCCTTTAAACACAACATGAAAAAGTTGGTGGAAAACGATGCCGGAGTACTGACAAGAAGTCATATGATCTTATCTACAAATATACTGAATGCATAATTCTAAAACATTACAAGAACCAGAAGTGGTCCCTGTGATGAATTGTACACCAGCCACGCTTTTATTGTAGCTGTTTATGTGGATATTTTATTGGACATGACCACACGGCCGCCGCACCGGCTTGAGCGGTATAAGATAAAAATATTTCAGAGCGTTGATGTAACAGCCTTATCAAGTCATTTGATGGAAAATGATGAAATACGTGACCGCAAAATAAAGTAAACGGCCCTAACGAGGGAGTATTTATAGAATGCAAGTTGGTATTCAGAACAAATACCTGTGAGGCCAGACGCCGACCAAGCGATTAATTCTCCACCATGTTTGCAAGTCACAAAACTACAACCAATGATTTGTACAGAGGGCAAGCCTTGGGGACGAAACGTGTATACTATATGTGAATCTTATCTCCCATAGATTGAAACTGCCACAGAATGGTAATACTCTTTCCAGATATTTCAATGTCATAGTGTGCGTATTTTTGAATCTCGAATACACAACTATAAATTTAATACCCTGGGTATGGGGTTAAATATTGTGTGGAGATTCAAACTTAGATTAAGGGACACTTTTGGCCTTTTTGTGAAGATTCGCTTAGAGTATGTGATATTAAATCTGCCGGTGACTTCCTTAATTACAAGCGTCTAGTCCGTCGTTCATAATTCAGCCGTCGTTCATTAAAGAATATCCGCGTCCATAAGTTCGACAGGACGTTGAATTAGTCACACTGCCATGTGTACATCACATATTACTACATGCAATACCCAAGAGATTACAGTGCTCCAAACTTAAGACCAGACACAGATGAAGATTACTAGCTGGGCTGATCAGTGTCCAGGATAATAGGAACTGTGGACACTCGTGGTCTGGCACATGTAGGCACTGTCGTGATATGACTCAAAAAATGTTGAAAACGCCGTTAAATCCTACTCACTCACTCAATCACTCACTTACTACATGCAATACCCAAGAGATTACAGCGCTCCAAACATAAGACCAGACTCTGATGAACCCCACAAGTTTAAATACATCATATTTTAGCCAACTCCACCGTCTGATTCCTTTGAGAACCAACAATTTTAGAATTGAGGCACTATATGTGACTTTTCCCTTTTTATTTCTATTTGTACTGCAATTTAAAAATAAAAAAGTTCAGTTGAACCCAAGATATGTCCTTAAACATCCACAGTAGACAACACCATGGCTAAACCCCCGAAAATGAGAGAATAACCCAGGAGATAAATATGGTTATGAGCAATGAAGGGAAGCTAAGTACGTCCACTATTGGCTCACCGCGACCCGAAAACGTCCATTCAAATACACTTTTTTCTACTGCGGATACGCAGATAGACGATATTTTCACACCACACCCATCGAGTGCTTCAAACTGAAACCTCACACGACCCAATCGGACCAATATATGGGTCCACCTAGACCCCAAAACGTCCACCTCGATCTGCCTGCCTACTGCGCATGCGTCATCGGAACTTTTCAACAAAAGTCAACGCATGACCTCGAGACCCCTAACATCGTGTTCTACAGCTCGAGACAGAGAAAACAAGGTGCCAAACCCATACCGCAAATGTACTTGAGTGGGTTCCTCACTGGGACTAACATTGTCCAGTGCGCCAGAATGGACCTACTATGTCCACCACAGACCTGCGTAAAGTTTTCAGCGAAAGTCAACCCATGGCTTCGAGACTTTCCTCATCGTGTTCTACATCGCGAGACAAAGGAAAGAAGGTGCCACAACCCATAGTAAAATCCACAAGAAAAAAAAATTGATCACCCCCAATACTCCTATCTCATACATGCATTCCCCGTAGATTAACATTGGAAGTCACTGAGGTCTTATGTAGGGGCAGATAACTCTTGCTGTGTCGTCACGTCACCGGAAGTGACCTGGATGTGACCTTTGGCCCGGACGTGACCCGAATGTCACGTGACCGGAAGTGACGTCATCCGTGACGTCAAATCCACGTGACTCCACACCCTCACGCTTCACCCTCAATTTTCCTAATGAATTTACGCTTTCTATACTACTTAGGGCCGTGTGGTCATGTCATTCAACATGTCCACACAAACATCAGCAATAAAAGAAAAGCGTGTGTGCGATGCAAATCATCACAGGGGTCACATTTAAATATAGAGCCAGTACGGTAATTTCCCTAATTATTCGAAATGATACGATAGATTGTTCGAATGGCCTGGCTTTTTATGTTGACGAGTGCTCATTCACCCCCATGGCTCATTCACCCCCATGGGTTCATTCACCCCCATGGGTTAGTTTATAGGGATAGGGAGATCGCGTGCCCTTTCTATACTACTCATGGCGCACTACTCATCGCGCATGCGCAGTCGACCCATTCTACTGTAGGGTGGAAGCCTGGCCCATGGAATCTCAGGTAGCGAAAACCCCAGGTCTCGCCCCATCCTATCCCGCGCCACACCTATAGGGGTATGGAGATCGAGTGCCCTTTCTATACTACTCATCGCGCATGCGCAATCGACCCATTCTACTGTAGGGTGTAAGCCTGGCCCATGGAATCTTAGGTAGCGAAAACCCCAGGTCTCTCGCTCCACCCTATCCCGCGCCACACCTATGCGACCCGCTGTGTGAGGAGGAGGAGGAGTCGGACACGCCACGGATTATACTAGTAGTCCGGTGGCTTAAGGTCAAGATCGTGACTGACTGGAATAAAGCACCATATTTTGCAGAGAGGTTCATTTGGGCATAAGGAATGATATCAGAAGGGGTGCCCATTTCACCAGGAGGTGGAAGGCCCTTAATTTGCATAAATCCAATATGGCCGCCATAATACATACAGTAGCCTCCTGTTGGTGACTATCTGACTTGGCATCGAATCGTCTTTTTTACATGGGATTGGTTTTCTACGAGCCTGACGGACTCAAGAAGAAACTAATAACGATAATTGGAAACTTTATTACCCGTTGAATATCCAATATGGCCGACAGAGCGTCACCAATAATGGTATTATTGCTATATACATGTATGTGTGTTTGTATATATGCTAATATATATCATATATATTTATAAAGGCTCCATTGAGAGGTTTCTGTTCATGTAGCTCTGTTATGATTGACTCGATCAAGCACGCATGAAGGTTATTGGCTATTTTCTTTTCAATGGATATCCAATATGGCCACCAGCGCCCCATCCTCAATGCTGATTTTCGGTACTAAAGACAAATCTGTTTCAAAGGATGAAACTTCAGGTTATCGTACATGCCACGGTTGTGAACTACATCAAATGTTGCCAATTGGATTCTTCCCGGCTCCTTACATGTAGATTAGCATGTGTAAATCCAGCGGCAAAGGGAAGTTACTCTTCCAACACCGGTTGGAATCAGGCTAAAACTGTGCTAGTAATACCGTGAGGTAGATTTACTTGTTTCAAGTTTCACAAACGGTTTCGATATTTGGCAGAAAATATGCCTTTACTGTCTCGCGTAATCGTTCATCTGCTATGGAAAACCCTGCTATAGTAGAAGCTAAATTAGACAAAGAGTTGTTGAAAAGTCGAGTTACTGGTCCCTTCTAACCTCCTCCTTTTGACAATAAGGTTTGCTAAAAAGTAGTCTTAGTCCCCAGAAAGAAACCTGATACTTGTAGGGGCTCTTGTTGGCCGAGCTTTTTAAGGCGCATCGCGGGTGACCGAAAGCCTCCCACCGCTGCACCAGCACGGGTTCGAGCCTCGCTGTTGCATGTGTGAAAGTTGGCCAGTTACTTGCCGACGGGCCAGAGGTGGTTCTCTTCCGGTATTCCAGCTTCCTCCATCATTAAAACTGGCTGTCACCATATGAGTGAAATAACATTGAGTGTGACATTAAACCAAATCTCCCTAGTACTTTTAGGGTGTTACACGATTTATCGTACCGTGGAAAATCTGACTTGTCCATTACCAGGGCCGGATTCCACAGGACCTGATATGTTGAATACGTAGACATTAGATATCGCGATTGCACTAGTTCAAAAACAGCTTGATGGCAAAAAACTGTTTAGATGATGCCTTCCGCATTTATGTAACGGTGCTTCTCGATGGGATGCTCTACACCCTGTAGGATATTAAAGAGCTCAAGTCATTCTCTGCAATCGGTTATGGCTACAAAATTTGGCATATCAGAGGTCATCCACATGCTGGACGTTCATGTTCGTCGGTGCAAATGGCGCTAGTCAATCTTTTACTTGTGTCAGTATTTGGGCATTCCAATCAAACATGCTAAGACCTACTACCCATCAAATACTATGGTTATGCATGGGATTCAACTGAACTCCAGAACTATGAAAGCATCATTTCCAGAAGACAAAATTCATAAACTGAAAAGCACGCAGGGTGAATTCTCGCGCCGCAAAAAAGGTAACACTTGTGGAACTGCAGTCTCTCATTGGCTCGCACAATTTTGCCTGTAAAGTTGTCGTACCCGGCAGGGAATTTCTCCGCTGCTTGATAGAATTTAACAAAAGTTGTATCACAGGCTCACCATCACATTCGCTTGAATAAAGCTAGAGCCTATGTTAATATCTGGCTTGTATTCCTGGAGACTTTCAACGGAAAATTTATTTTCTTTCTCCAAATTGGGTATCAAATTTCGACGCTGTTTTTACCTTGGGTTTGGCGGCTGTTTTCGGATCCTCGTGGATAGACCAAGAATGACCAGCACATCTTGCCAATATCACGGTCAAGCAATGCTTGCGTTGGAAATTTGGGGCCATAAACTGCCAAATCATAACGTCTCTTTCTTGGTGATAATATGGCCATGGTTGAAGTAATCAATCACCAGTCTTTCATTGCTGATGAAATTAGTGCGTCAGTTAGTAGTTGCCTGCCTTCGAAATGACATTCTGTTGAGATCAAAACATATTTCGGAACAATCTTATTCCTGACAAACTCCCGCGGTTACAATTTCAGAAAGCGCTGTCTCTAGCTCCTTGGCTCAATCGCTCGTCGAAACCCAATACCCTGTCTGTTGTTCTTCTGACGGCGTCCCCTGCTGAATCTTCCTTGAAAGTGTACAAGCGCGCATGACAAGTATATAGAAATTTCCTCAATAACACCGGTCAGTGTGCCAGTAAGATATTCCTCATCTCATCGTCACAGTTGGTTCCTTCAAAGCATTCTTGCATTTCAACAAGTATGCACCCCCCACAGCTTATACATTCGTATCGGCTATCAGTTATGCGCACAATTTGGCTGCAGTACTGTACACGATCCTGCGCAGTTATTTCTTGCCAAAAAGCTACTTACGGCATGTCAAAATTACACGGCCGGATACCAGATTGCCCACAACTAAGGATATACTCCATAAGATATTTTATGCTATACCCTACATTGTATCCATGTAATTATTTTACGAGCAATGATCTTGGTAGCATTTCATGCATTCTTACGCGTTAGTGAACTGCGAGATCGTTCAGAACAAGACTGCAATAGCAATGTTCTTTAACACAACAATGTCTCTTTCTCCGATCTTTCTGGCCGTTACAAAGCATGCACATTATTATCCGCAACTTCAAACATAATATATCTCATAAACCAGTTCATTTGTTTATACTGATAATATTAGATAGTGTTCAGTTCAAGCAATTCGTGCTTATTTTCGGTTACATATTTCACATCCGAGGCCGAGCACCTGTTCTAATTTCCATAGGATGCGCCCGTTTCAGCTGCCTATTTCTCAGCTCATGTAAAAAACGGAATATCTTTAATCGGCATTGATCCTCTTTAATAGGCCATAGTTTTCGCATTGGCGCCGCCACTTCATATTCAGCAGAAGGAATCCCGAATAACATATTCAAAAATGTGTAGACGGAAGTCTAACGCTATATAAGTATGACACATTTCACTTGGTAGCTATGCATTGTCCAGTCACGGGTTTCATTGTCTGGTAGCCCCAACGAATTTATCGCATAAATAAGGATCTGGTCCAACTTGACCCAGTTTGGCAAAGGTCTGTCAGGGGCTGCCGTGCCATCTGAGTCAGTTATATATGATCATTTTCTAATATTTACTGTATACTTAACACCAAGAAAAAAAATTAAGAAAAAATAATTCAATATTTTGGATCGAAAATTCGTCAAAAATTGACCATATTTTGGTTCTCACGTCATTATGGCGGCCATCTTGGATTATTTTGTATTTCTCGCTAGACCTTTGCCAACACTATTCATGTGGAAATTTTCAGACTCTTACCCCAGAAGATGGCGAATATATAATGTTTTGAAAATCGTTTGGATAAAAATTGACATTTATAGGCCAAAAATGACCCCGGGCCCCTAATGGGCCACATATTGCCTCCTGGGCCTCGAAACCGGGGGCACCCCTTCGGATATTGTTCTCGGTGCCTCTGACGACACGTGTGCCAACTTTGGTGCTTTATTCCACTCTGTCACGATAAAGTGAAAATCTGGCCTTAAGCCACCGGACTATAGGGAGATGAGTCTGCTTTCATTTAGCTACACCTGGTGAGATTTGCTGGGAAGAGTGTATTCTTCGCATTGTTGGCCCTAATATGGGGTCTACAATAGCGACAGGCGCCATATACCATGCGCCGCTCATACTGATGGCCTAAGGTTTATTGCCATGAACAGTTTGAACGACCCTTCCACAATATTCCCTTCAAAAGTGCAATCAAGAAATTATCCAGTTTGATTCTCAATCTGGAAAGTACACACATTGTGTTTCTTTATTGAGATTGTGTACCGGGTATCTATCATTGGTGGCCTCATTGACGGCACTGGGATAGTTTAGGCCTACATCCAGACTTCTTGACCAGGAGAAATATTCAGCAAGGTTTCATCAATGTCCCGATAAGAAAATGGAAAAGATCATACGGTTGTCTGAATGAAAGAATATGCCCTCGTCCCGTATATTTTAAAACAGTGATGCATGGACGCGAATGTGTGATTGGAATTTGTCGGTCGTTCAATGAAATTAGACTCATCTTTGTCAGTCTATCTTTACTAAAATCTAACTTGATGGTAAAAAAAAGATTTTTCGATAGAAACTCTCGAAGAGAGAAATAACTACGGGAAATGCAAAAGGCGATTGATATACTAAACCCAAGATGACGAAGCAGTCCGCTATTTTTGCTCTCGCGTAAAGTTACCGTTGCCGCAATTCGAACCCGTCCTTGTTCCCAGAATTTTCCGTAATATTAATTCGAAAGTGACATATTTTTGGAGCTTCTAATCTCATCACCATTCGGCGAATAATTAGAGAAATTACCGGTACCGTATATTTGTCTATGGAGTCATTCTTGTCAGTACTCCGGCTTCATTTTCCACCATGCACGCTTTTAATGTTGCGTTTAATACATGTTCTGAGTACGAATGCACGTTCACCATACACTATATTTATTGGACAAAAGCAGTCGGGAATACGTCTAACGGACAAATGCATATGAGAATTGTAAACACACCCGTAATGGCTCCCCATCATGGGTGTGTTGTGATGGATCGAGGGCCGTTTGGATACCGGATGGTCCACCTATACCGGACAAATATCTGCCCAAACGCCCTTTTTGTACAATTACTGTGTTTGCCCTTTTTCTAGTACCCGACAGCGCTAGTTCAATCTTGAACGTCGCTCGCATGGGCTTACTCTTAAGCCATGCGAGCGACGTTCAAGATTGAACTACCGCACAGACTGACGGCACTTTCAATAAAATCCACCAAAGTCTAACTCTACCCCACGGGAGCTTCGAATATCATTTACGAAACCCCACTTTTAACATTTTGTTTTTAACAAAACCCTACTTGTCTTTAGAAATATCAGGTAAGAGGATGAAGCCTGCACCTTGAATTCAGAACTAAAAAATTTTCCGAAAGCGCTTAATATTTTATGAGAAATTGTCATTTTTGTACTTTCCCTATGCCTCTATCCCAATTCAGGGTTTCGGTTGGTTTGATTTGGACCAAGTCCCACACCATTCGTAGAGAAAGGATGTTTATCCATGAATCTTTTGTCAGTCGCTGTAAGGCGCACCAAGCGATCATCATCTGATCAAGAGAACCGAGATTTACCTCCCTTGAATGGGTTCTTCAACTTGGCGCTTGCGAGGTTAAAAAATATCGCAAACGCTGGTTTTCGCGGTTCCAGCAGAAAATGTTACTGTTTACACACATTCGCAAGTAATTACAAAACACAATGTTTCAGTCAAGAAAAGGAGCTCCACACCTATCACAAAAGGTAAAAGGGAAGAGCAGTAATATTCCACACTGTGACAGGTTTGACTTCTATGTACCGTGAGCATGTAAATTACAACAACAACAACAACAAAAAACAAATTGTAGTCTACATCGCATTTGCATGGAACCATAATGTCAGTTATTGGCAACATATCTGTAGTGCAGCTTACGTGTAGAACTGTGTTTTAGAGCTCATTAGAGTCCATTCTTTGAATCTGAATTTCTGAGCACCTTTTAACATGAGCACTTAAGTTCAACTTCACCAAGGCCAAGCTGAACCCACAGGTAGCAGTCCTTGTATATCGGAGGACAAATATTGCGAGATGTATATATGGGGTGGCACTGGAGGCCATACTGGGTCTAAGTATAAGGACAGGCTGGAAACCAATGTTGATGCTGTCGAAAACTAAAACTTCATTTTGGGGGAAAAATCGTACCAAATTGGCAAAACTGTTCTCAGTTACCTTTATTAACAGTTACTAAAGCTATTGATACCTACTTGAGTAGTGATAATCCAATACTTTTTTCCCTAATTCCATTTAAAACCGGAATTTATCCACTTTTCCACCGTGTCGCTTTCATCGACTACACCGAGACTGTCTCCAAGTACGCGCGCGAGAGCAATAGTCTCGAACCAAGTGCTCAACTTTAAGCAAGGGAAATAACTTCTTCGTTGCATTTCGACGACAGCGCACCAAGTCTGGTAAGAAAGGAGGTGACTTGTTTATTGATCTCTTACGTATTTGTTTTCATTAAACGCATTTATCATAGTATATGCAACACAAATGAAAGCAATACACAAAGAGATCAAAAAACTAGTTGTCTCATGTCTTCCCCGCGTCCGATGTATCCCGCCATTATGTCAGCATCTTGTCCCCTTTAATATTGAAGAGCTCCATATCACTCGGTTCGAGAGTATCAGATGCGATGACGGCGGCCATGTTTGTAGTCGATGAAAACGACGACGTTCTATTTGGCGTTCTACGTGGATTTATTAAAAAACTATGAGAACTCAGACATAAAGGTACACACCATTTCATTTACAGGCAAGTAAAGCATAATTGTGCCAAAAATTTCAGCGCAAATCTCCAAATTATGAGCGATTGAGCCTAAAAGGTTTTTGCGGAAAAATTTGGTTTCCCACCTGGTCTTATCTATAAGAGAGCTCTCGACCCCCCCCCCCCCAACCTTTTCCTCTCCCCTCCCCAACCTTTTCCTCTCCCCCCAACCCACCAAGGACTGCTGCCTGTGGCTGAACCCACAGGTAGCAGTCCTCGGAGGACAAATATTGCGAGATGTATATATGGGGTGGCACTGGAGGCCATATTGGGTCTAAGTATAAGGACAGGCCGGAAACCAATTTTGATGCTGTCGAAAACTAAAACTTCATTCAGGGGGAAAAAATCGTACCAAATTGGCAAAACTGTTTTCACTTACCTTTATTAACAGTTACTTAAAGGAGTACTTACCTTATTTTTGAGTGTGACTATATTTATCGGCAATCGCATTCCAGACCTTATTATATAAAACTTATGTTGACAGAATGCGAAATAAAAGAAATATTGAATATTTTGTTGCTCGCCACGGCGTGCACTGGGCGCCGCCATTGCACCGCTGTGTGACATTTTTAGATGAGCGGAAGGGAGTGTATACTCATCTAAAAACGTCATAACGTCATGGAGATTTAAGGTTGATCGTGTTGGTAATGCCGATAATTCATACAAGAAGGAACCCAGTAAATCCACTGACGTTCTAGTTGATTTTAGTAATTCAAGTGTAATCATGAAAATGATTACGAACTTAGAAGCATCATCGTTCAACTGAAATCACTGGACAATTGCAGAGGACGCTCTTTTAGTCTTCTCGCTTAGCTTCAAATTTTGTCCAAATTTAATCGAGCAAGTTCCAGTTGAAAAACTTAGGGAAGAAATTATTCAGTTGGTGGAGATAACCTAAGTCACTCTCCTTTTGTGAATTACACCCGCGAGATTTGCCGCGCCAGTTTTTCCTCGAATTAAAACTCGGACACAGAGTAATTCAAATGTCCGTAGTTGGAACGTCCCTGGGCAAGCGTTAGCCGGGACGTTGTCCTGAATGCTGACGTCATCAGTCACGTCATCCCACAGGCAACATGGCGGCGCCCACGTCGACCTCAAAGCGGAAACATGGCTTCACAAATTGTAATAAAAATAATAGGTTATCACCATCAACGACAGCAAAATAGTTGGTTAAATTTATTTAAGAATCTAACCTTTGTAATAGGAACCTATATAAAATAAAGTAAGTACTCCTTTAAGCTACTGAAACCTACTTCAGTAGTGATAATCCAATCCTTTTTTTCCTAATTCCATTTAAACCAGGAATTTGTCCACTCTTCCACCGTGTCGTTTTCATCGACAACACAGAGGCTGTATCCATGTACGCGCGCGAGAGAAATAGTCTCAAACCAAGTGTTGAACTTTCAGCAATGTGTATAACTTCATTGGGTGCACTCCACACTTACCACGGTATCTTGCCCTAATTTTATAATAAGGAAGGTCATCCGATTTTGGCAGCATGGTAATTTTTCTTACCTTTCTACTAACTGATATATACTTTTTTACAGGGTTTTTGTTAAAGATTTTACGAAGATCCGAACCCATGCCTGTTTTTAGCCGCATATCATTTAGGTGTGGAATGCACCCATTGCATTTCGACGAACAGTGCACCCTATCACTCGGTTCGAGAGTATTAGATAAGATGTCGGCGGCCATGTTGTAGACTAGTCGATGAAAACGACGACGTTCTATTTGGCGCTCTATGTGGATTTATTAAAAAAGTATGAGAACTCGGACATGAATGTACACACCATTTCGTACAGGCAAGTAAAGCATGATTGTGCCAAAACTTCCAGCGCAAATCTCGAAATTATGAACGATTGGGGCTAAAAGGTTTCTGCGAAAAAATTTGGTTTCCGACCTGGTCTTATCTATAGAGACCTCACCCCCCCTTCCCCAAACCTTTTCCTCTCCCCCCAACCCACCAAGGACTGCTGCCTGTGGCTGAACCCTACTGACATTTTAATTTTGTGATATTGACAAATGTAGGGTTCAGCCATTGAATCGAAATTTCCTATCGCAAAATTTTCGGCCTCCAGACCTAGGTAACATCGGGTGGATTTGCGATCATAAAAATCGATAATACCTACCGCTTTGCACTTTTTTGGATAGAATATATATTTGCCTACTTCCGTGGCCTGAATCTTCCAAAAACGAAATCCACCGCCATTTTGAAAATATCACTATGGTGACACGAGATTGATTGTAATTTTGGGATTGTAGACAGGAAACGGCTCATTCATAAGGCTGTCCTCATTTAAATGTAAGATTGTAACTATCGGTATCAAGCATAATAGAAGGAACATAAAACGAAAAAGGTAATTTAAGCGACTGGGTCGACTGAACGGATTCAGTTTTTCCTGAATTTAGAATAGCCTCGTGCGAGAGAATCAGAATCACTCGAGAGTGTTCTGAAATGGCGGTGGATTTAGTTTTTGGAAGATCGATCGCTATGATTTTTTTTTCTTTTGCTGTTTATGGAAATGAAATGAGCTGGACAGAGAAAATAATTGGCCAGGGAAGTAGGCAAATATGTATTCTATCCAAACGAGTGCAAAGCGGTAGGTATTATCGATTTTTATGAGCGCAAATCCATCCGATGTTTACCTAGGTCGGGAGGCCGAAAATTTTGTGATAGATAATTTCGGTTCAACGGCTGAACCCTACATTGTCAATATCACAAAATTAAATGTCAGTAGGGTTCAGCTTGTTGAACCACTTTTAACAGAACCGGTACTGTAATTATTTACTGTCTAGAAATGTTACAAAATACTTCTGTTAATATCTTTCCAACTTAGAAATAACCGCTACCGGTATCTTACCTTCTGAGTCCAATACACATCGTCGAACACATGTTGCTGGCCATGCATTATGCATTACGTACTTTAAATGGCATTGCATTGCCCCCAGGCAATGATCGCTGTGCTATGGTGGTTTTTGCCTGGTCTGCCTACAGCAGTCAGACCAACCGATGTGTGGTGAATGCGCTATATCGGTAGCAACAACGACGTGTTTGAGAGAACATTATTACGGGAGAACAGAAAATTATGCACCCGATTAAAGAACTGAAATTGTGTTGTCATCGACCTAACAAACTTCATAGATGGAATGCCGACTTGTACTATTGCCGACAGAATTAAAGGGAAATGTTTCACAAAGTTTTCTGACCGCCGCTTCCACAATGACGTATTATTCCATTATTTTTCTGCCGGACAGTTTTGATCGTATTTATCACCGACCGTTATTTCCAACCCTGAATTCATGTTTTCACATGTCTAATGTACGTTACAAAGGTGGAATGCTTTCATAAAAGTACTTTGAAATGTGGCAGAGTTTAAGATGCGAACTTCCAACCAGCTCGTGAAAGATGGAGCATCAAAATATGACCAGTTTGAGAGATGAAGAAAAGTGAACTTTTGCGACCTGCTGCCAAAATTTGTTCCTGTTATTTGCAGCCCCTCTCAGAATAGAAAGAAAAAATGGCATTGCCCATGTTGTGGGAAAATTGTGATGGGCTTAGTTGAAATAATCTGTTTTCCCCAACGAGCGGTTTCTTTGAACGATTAGTCGGCTGAACTGCATCAGTCATTTGACTGGATAAGTAGTTGGGGTGTAGAGTAAATGTATGTCGTGTTTGAAAGCTTGGAATATGTGAAGCATGTGCAGAAAGGTTTCGTTAAATTTTGTATCCGATACCCCGATGGAGCTATAACTGTATACCTCTTTTGACATATACGCCATAAGCGGAACTGTACACCAATGGGGTTCGCCAGCCACGCTAGGCGGCGCTAGTGCTCTAACAGGTAAGGAAGACGTGGCATCATAAAATGAACAATTGTAACTTCGTTACATTATGATGTTGCCTCTGTTACATCAAGAAAAATGACATGGGCATGCTCCATTTACTTCCTGGTACACGTAGCCACCTGGTGTCAGTTCGAGCTGGCGAACCCCATTGGAATATTCCATCTAACCTGTTTAATAAATCCCTAATATAATACTGAATTGTTATGAGGAAGTATAAAAAAACACTATTTACATAAAAATTGGAAGGGTTTAGATGGAACTGATGAGAGTTAAGATTTTCTAACAACTAGATATGCGGGACTCGACGCTGCTTACCGTTAGGCCATGACGTCCATGATATTCCAAGAGAAGCCAACAGAACTGCTGGTATTGCATGTGTGCCAATTCCATCCGTGTAAAATTAATGTATAGATTCCTGAAGCCATTATTCAATTGGTTCAAATAAAACCTACCGTTTATTAACGTCATTGTGACTGTGCTAGTAGATTTGATTACTTTGCGTTTATAAAGCAGATCGCGATCAGACATTGCTTTCATCAAGGGAGACTACTCATACCGTACACAGTATTTGCCACGTCATATCTCTCGGCGCACCATGGTTACCATGGGAAGGCAAAGTACATCATTATGTCTCCCCCAACTATGTTGGGGGGAGACATCTAGTGTTTGTGCTGTCTGTCTGTCTGTCTGGATGGATGGATGGATGTCTGGATGGATGGATGTCTGTCCGTCCCCTTGCCTTGTCTGCAAGATATCTTGAGAACTACTGGATGGAATTTCACCAAACTTGGATGGAAGCTTCATTGGGATAGCCCCCCTCATTTGATTAGGTTTTGGTTTATGTGCGTGCATTCATCCGTGTCCGGTGTCCGTCCGTCCGTCCATCTACTTGTACATGTATATACAGGCCTTGTCTGCAAGATATCTTGAGAACTACTGGACGGAATTTCACCCCACTTGGATGGAAGCTTCAGTGGGATAGCCCCCTCATTTGGTTAGGTGTTGGTGTGTGTGCGTGCATTCATCCATGTCCGGTGTCCGTCCGTCCGTCCATCTACTTGTGCATGTATATACAGGGCTTGTCTGCAAGATATCTGGAGAACTACTGGACGGAATTTTACCAAACTTGGATGGAAGCTTCATTGGGATAGCCCCCTCATTTGATTAGGTTTTGGCGTATGTGGGTGCATTCATCCGTGTCCGGTGTCCATCCATCCGTCCATCTACTTGTACATGTACAGGGGTTTTTCTTGACAGTTTTTCATCGGGGTAACCCCGATGAAAAACAAATAAGAATTGAGTTTTGACGTTTTTTTGGAAATTGAGTTTTCCATGAAAAAATTGAGTATTTTATTTTTCGGACATTCGCGCGCCGTAGGCGCGCGAAAAAATTGAGTTTCCTTCAATAAAATTGAGTTTCTGTAACGAAATGCAAAGATAATACAGCTCGCGAGAAGAAAGAAAAGACTCCACTCACGTGGTGGAAGACCGATGTGTGCGTTGTTGTTGTTATACGCACAGCCTACGTTTTGTTCCACTTTGCATGCGGGCGTATGACGTTTCATTGGAAAGGGAATTCCTTGTAGTTTCTGATTGAATGCGTGATTACGACCGATGGCCAATCAAACAGACGATAACATCGAAAAACTGCAAGGGGTGTTTTCGTTTCCGTAACGGTAACAGCCGATCCTGTATCGGTTACCTTGACTGGACAAGCGGGGTAACGTGACCTACATCGAAGCGCTCATTGGCCATAGCCCTTCAACTGGGTCAAGCTGATCTGAGGGAAACGCCATTTTTATCTCATCGCAACGAAATTACGTGGCGCAGAAGCTCGAAAGAAATTTGAAAATAAAGTTTGTTTAGCGGATTTAATCGAAACCCGCACTTTGGAAATATAAACTGAGCTTCTGTACTTCAACTATACCAAAGAATCATATATTTTGAAGGGGTTTTCTGTGAGTATTTTATATTTTCTGGGCGGCTTCTCGACAACGTTTTATGGAAATCTCCGTTGGTGTTTTTTTTTATTTTTCATTTTTATTTCTTCCTCCCGACTTCGTTATTCTGAGACAGAATATCAAGTTTACATTCAAGAAATCAAATCAGGCTTAGCTAACAATATATGTATGGTTTTTATCGAGTTTCATGCTTGGTAAATTTGAAAAAGGCGATTTCAGAATGGTACATCGCTATACTCGCATTGGCAGAAGCAACGGTTCGTCGCATTTTTCGTATAGAAAGACGAGAGCCGTTTGAACGACTCGCCGCAGAGTAACAGTTAAAATGCTGAAAAACTGAACTTAGAAAAATAAAGAACTGAATAAAGATCTATGCATGGAGACATTCATACAGTTTGACTCCTCGTCGATGATCAATAATAAACTCCAGTAAATGGGGAGAGTCAGACGCAGGCATTTGCACGTCGCTGAAAGTGAAAGTAGGCGGGATGATATATGTAGAGCTGCCAGATGTCAAGAAATGTAAAGTGTCTCCATGAATAGATTTTGTAATAGATTATGTAATCGAAAATGCGAGACAAGAACTTTGATTTTCACAACACGTCGGTTCGGTATTGCTGCGCAACAACAACAACACAATGTTGTAGAGGGGGTGAAAAAAAACGTGATGGAGGGCGCATTTTATTTTCATTTTTCTGAAAGCCAACCAAAATGTTGGCCATACAACTGACGTTTGAGATGCATACTGCAAACCTGTGTATGCATCAGCTGTTTTCAAGCACAGAAGAATTTTTCATCATTTAGATTTACACTGGAAGAAATATACCTCTGAAACGCCCGTACACAATCTCTTTTTTTTGGGGTATTGCATGTATTTTTTTTGCATGCTATTCCTATTTCTAAGATGAATAGGCACTAAAAATTGAGTTTTCATACTTCATTCGATGAAAATCGGGAAAAATTGAGTTTTAGGCATTATTTAGCGCGCCAAAGGCGCGCGAAAAAAATTGAGTTTTATTAAATTCAGAAATTGAGTAGATGAAAAACTTTTGTCAAGAATAACCCCTGATGTATATACAGGCCTTGTCTGCAAGATATCTTGAGAACTACTGGACGGAATTTCACCCCACTTGGATGGAAGCTTCAGTGGGATAGCCCCCTCATTTGATTAGGTTTTGTTGTGTGTGCGTGCATTCATCCATGTCCGGTGTCCGTCCGTCCGTCCATCTACTTGTACATGTATATACAGGGCTTGTCTGCAAGATATCTGGAGAACTACTGGACGGAATTTCAGCAAACTTGGACGGAAGCTTCATTGGGATAGCCCCCTCATTTGATTAGGTTTTGGTGTATGTGGGTGCATTCATCCGTGTCCAGTGTCCGTCCATCCACTTGTACATGTATATACAGGCCTTGTCTGCAAGATATCTTGAGAACTACTGGACGGAATTTCACCCCACTTGGATGGAAGCTTCAGTGGGATAGCCCCCTTATTTGATTAGGTTTTGGGGTGTGTGCGTGCATTCATCCATGTCCGGTGTCCGTCCGTCCATCCATCTACTTGTACATGTATATACAACTTTCAAGGCTTATCTGCAAGATATCTGGAGAACTACTGGACGGAATTTCACCAAACTTGGATGAAAGCTTCATTGGGATAGCCCCCTCATTTGACTAGGTTTTGGTGTGTGTGCATGCGTTCATCCGTGTCCGGTGTCCGTCGGTCCGTCCGTCCATCTACTTGTACATGTATATACAGGCCTTGTCTGCAAGATATCTTGAGAACTACTTGACGGAATTTCACCACACTTGGATGGAAGCTTCAGTGGGATAGCCCCCCTCATTTGATTATGTTTTGGTGTGTGCGTGCATTCATCCATGTCCGGTGTCCGTCCGTCCGTCCATCTACTTGTACATGTATATACAGGTCTTGTCTGCAAGATATCTGGGGAACTACTGGACAGAATTTCACCAAACTTGGACGGAAGCTTCATTGGGATAGCCCCCTCATTTGACTAGGTTTTGGTGTGTGTCCATGCGTTCGTCCGGTGTCCGTCCATCCGTACATCTGCTTGTACATGTATATACAGGCCTTGTCTGCAAGATATCTTGAGAACTATTGGATGGAATTTTACCAAACTTGGGTGGAAGCTTCATTGGGATAGCCCCCACATATGATCAGGTTTTGGTGTATGTGTGCATGCATTCATCCGTGTCCGGTGTCCGTCCATCCGTTCATCTACTTGTACATGTATGTACAATGAAAATCGCTTCTTTGTAATTAATATTTTTAGATACGCAGCTTTGTTTAAGATACTTATTGCTACATTAATTTTACAGCACTTTCCCTTAAATTATGTGCCCATTCAAGGCAAGGTGGGAGGTTGGGGGAGACGTATGTTTTTGCTCAAAAAAACAACCAGCATAGGCTTCATGCCGGAGCGGCAACTCAAGGGTCAAAGCGGAACCTCTAGTTTATGTTGTTGTTGAACTAGTTATGCCTCCCCCCCCCCCCACGATTAGTCGGCTGAACTGCATCCATCATTCGACTGGATAAGTAGCTGGGTTGTAGAGTAAATGTATGCCGTTTCTGATGAAACCCTCCCGGTTTAAAAGCTTGGAATATGTGAAGCATGTGTAGAAAGATTCCGTTAAATTTAGCATCCGATACCCCGATTGAGCTATAACTGTATACCTCTTTTGACATATACGCCATAAGAGGAACTGTACACCAATGTGGGTCGCCAGCCACCCTAGGCGGTGCTAGTGCTCCTACAGGTAAGGAAGACGTGGCGTCATAAAACGAACAATTACAACTTCGTTACATTATGACGTTGCCTTTGTGACATCAAGAAAAACGACATGGGCATGCGCCATTTACCATTTACACGTAGCCACCTGGTGTCAGTTTGAGCTGGCGAACTCAATTTGTCCATGAATTATTTTGCTGGAGTGCTGACAGGAATTGAATTCCTGGATTCCCATAGGAAAGCAATCCCTGCAGGATGATCCACATTTGATCCAGCACCAGCAATCAATTTGTGGTGGAATGACCATAGCAAGAAAACTTAGACTAGAGTTGTACACAAGTATGGCAAAAGGCCTGTGAAACTCGGTCAAGGTACTGTACTGCAGGGTATGAAATAGACAAACAAATTCTAGTTGCCCATCGGCAAGCACGGGCAACCAACACATCCCAATGCATTGCAATTTGGATAGAATTCGGTTGCCCAAAGGAAATTTCACACCCTGGTACTACAGTGTACTGCTGTTACATCAGATAGTGAAAGTGAAACATCGGATTCGGACAGAGAATTTGATGAATAGATCTTCAGCAGAAAGATAACATAAAAGAGTCCTATAATGTTGTGCTATTTACATGTATGTTTTATACAACAAATTATACACATAAATCTTGAAACCGGCTGACACAATTCAGTCACTTATCAAACATGGGGTAAAATATTGCAACAAATCGATCAGTATATATAGAAATTTAGACAAAATTAGTGTACAGGTAATTTTTGGGTGAGACAGGTAGAGAAAAATGTTCCCTGTCACATGTGACAGGTGGACTGAAAACAAAATTTCATGCCCTGAATGAAAATTTTTCGGCCCAGTGGTACTAAGACCAGTCCTGTGTGTCCTGTTGTTTTGAAAATCTTAGTCTCATCAGTTCACGCTCTTCCTCATAATTTGGGCAATGGAGTAGCCCATGTCCTGCTGTTTTCGGGTGTCTACAAGAGCATATACACTAGTTGCCATATTCTGGTTGATCTTGGATTGGTAAGCTCAAGGAGTATCCAGTTCTCACAGATCTGTGATATACCAGAATATTGATGGTTTGTCAAATTCTGCTTTGCTGTTAACCCTGGGGCAGATTTGGTAAAGATGTATGCCCCTGGCCTATTCAGGGTGCGAAATAGCCCTTTGCTCGGATGCTTGGGGCAACCAAAATTTCCTTTGGGCAACCAAATTTTGTCCGAATTGCAATGCATTTGGATGTGTTGGTTGCCCGTGCTTGGTGATGGGCAACGAGAATTTGTTTGTCTATTTCACACCCTGGTGTTTGATAGGTCCCATATTTGCTGGCTTGATTGTTGAGTGGACCTTCTAGCATTAGTGATGCATTGCCATTAGTGATGTCTTGCTGTGTGTTACTTTTTGGTGACATCACTTATGCTTCCTTTGCTAGGTAACTGCTATTTCATTTCTTGTAACTGCTATTTTATTTCTTGTAATATCAGACTGTCGGCCAATTGACTGGGATTTCAGCACTCCCGCAGAATAGATTCCCGTAAAATTTGAGCAATATGTATACGAATGATAACATGGGATTCCCGTGCATTCTCGTAGACTTACATTGTGTGCATGAAAAATTTATCATGTATTTTATTAATAAACTCCATTTAATTAAAGAATAAAATTTAACTGGCAAAATGTCATGGGCCAAAATGCTGGCCGAAATGGCCTGGCGAAATGTCTTGAATTCGGGAAAATGGTGTGTTTTGTATATATAATGTACACACAGTCAATGCAGTACAGTGTAACCTCACCATAAGGTGCCTCAATATACCGCTGATTCTGATATAAGATGGGTGCTATGGCGTTCCCTAAATTAAAGAAAACCTTATTTTAATGCTTTTATAAGGCTGAAAGTCTATAAGGCGGTTCAAATTTGGTTCCCCAACAACAGGGTTATAGTTAGGTTGTTCTGTATGTCAAAACATCACTCGATCTCTGAACCATGTCATTCAGTGCATATCCATGCAGAGATGCCATAGTAGACATTTCATAACAGCTGGGTTTGTTTATCTTTTGTAATAGGAGCAGCATGACCAGGAGGGGATCTCACTGCCTGTCTCCTCGTCAACACAGATTCCTTTCCCAAACATATCTCATATATCCCTCCAGACATACCATACATATTTATTACAGATTCTGTTTTATAGGAACAGCCTGTAGCTGACCCGATGTTGGCATCTTAGCCAGATGGTGAATTCTTTAGATGTATTTATATATATTTTCAGGATATGCTTGCACTGTGATCATGATACTGTTTAGACAATGTATGCATTCTACCTAGGACGATTATAATCGAAGCCCGAGGTCAAAGGAGCCGCCACGAGCTCACTCTGAATGTATACCTTGCACGTTCGCCTGGTGATGGCTGGACGGGGGCAAGCAGGGAATATTCTTTGTTATGATCAAACTTCCCATTTATCTCAGTTGTTCAAGAATATCTGTGCTACTGTTCACAAAATATGCAAGCATGTGATTTACAAGATGCAAAAACTTTTAATTTTCAATTTTTGTTTTTCAAAGTAAATAATCATGAGATAGCTTTGAAAATGCAAAATGTCTTTGCTTGACTCACCCTTGCATCTGGTGTCATCTGAACCCACCTTGTGTCGAGCAGCAAAAGGAAATCGCGGATAATACGCACAAATTTAGCGATCACTAATCACACATATAAATTCGCGAGACAGATTATTTCATAGAGACTGGCCGCAAATCCCTAGTGATCCATTCTCCGACGAGGGACTCGGCTAGGTGTACGCCAGACTTTAGAGTGCTTTAATACAATGATGCAACAAGACCGTGAAATGTACTAAAAAAAATAAATTCCTCATATTTTGTAGGGTAAGGGCACGACGGATGACCATGAGGTGAATCATATTAACAGGGAAATTTTTCACTACGTGCAAAGTCGTAGCTATGGGTATGGCAGGGGTAAACGTGGTAACCCTCAGAGCTTAGTCGCTGACTTCGTCTCCCACCAGATGCCGGGCCTATTCCAGGAGAGGGATTACAGACTGGGACCCATCAATAAGATTTTCGCCTCGCAGTGGCTCTCTGACAGACAAGTGGTATTTGGTACCAAGTGTAACAAGGTGATCATAATTAACTACTGTGAATTTTCAATTTCTGTTTTTAAGTAAAACAAATATAAGTTTATATGTATTTGTGACATTTGCGAATGTCATACCAGCGCTAACAGAGTGGGAGTATATTAGGTTAGGAGATCTGATCATTTTACTACATGTATGTACTAAAAATCCTGATTTATCCCTAGTCTTGCATGTTTTACCATTTTCTAACTGCTGTACATTCAACAGCTGTACATCGATAGAGGAGGTCGAAAAATGCGATCACGCTTTTCGTCCATCTGTCTGTCCGTCCGTCTGTCTGTTTACATTTGCTTGTCCGTGTGATATCTATAATTTCATATCGTGGATTAGTATCTAACTTGGTACACCTTACCCATGGGTCAAAGAAGAACCCTATGCATTTTGGGGTCAAAAGGTCAACAGTCAAGGTCACTGTGATTGAAAATACAGTAAATTATTGAAAATTGCTGTTTTTCTGCTATATATATATGTACAGTTCAGACTCAATGTGGATTGTGATGGCAAGTTTAAGCCTATGGATTTTTACCCCTCTGCCAAGTTTAGCCGAAGGGTATTGTCTGTTTGTTATATCGTCTGTCTGTCTGTCCATCTTGCTTGTTAACACACTGGCTTTCTAAAATCATATAAGATACGCAACTGGTGATGGGTCAGAAGCTTAGTGAAGATGACTGTCATGTCTGTGTGGATATATTAGCCTATCAGCTCCATAGGTGACGACAACAACAACAACTAGATCATATGATTTTCTAACCACAATGACATCTGCATATTATGTTGCAGTTGATTGTGATGGACTTGCCGACGAGTCAGCTGACCCACATTCCCACGTTGAAGAGCAGTGAGGAGAGCTTACCTGCGGAGTGTCCCACTGGTATACACAGCATGGCTATCAACCCCTCACGCACCCTCTTGGCTACGGGGGCAGAAAACACGAATGATCTGGCCGTCTATAAGCTGCCCACATTTGACCCTGTTTGTGTGGGAGAGGTAGGGTTTAATTAGCACTGGGTTTTTTGAATCCTCACTTATATGAATGTTCTGCTTTTATTAAAGCTGATTTCCCATTGTCAGCCCTGACCGTCCGATTTGCTCCCAAAACTAGCATCCAGGCACATAATTGTCTCTAATGTGAGAGAGAAAAAAAATTAAAAGAAATTAAAAGAAAAAACAAATCTGAAACAGGCATGTTTTATGACTTCATTCGTGGGAATTAAAGGAGTACTTAGGCCGATTTTATTTAGGCAAGCAGTCACTCCTTATCATTAATTCGGGACGCCCTGTCATTTGGTGAGGGTCACTTAGTACAATGATAAATTAATTCCCTTATTATTCATCTTCCAGAAACAAATTTGAATGAAAAACGGTCAATTTTTCTCTGCCATTATTTCTGTTTCCTAATGAAATGAAAATATATGGTTTTAAACATGACCTGAAAAGAGAAAACCAGTTGCAATGAAACAAATTCTGAATGAAAGAATATAGGCTCAATATTTTAACTTACTTTTTGGAATGTTATTATGGATGAGAATTTGTGGACATCAGCTAAATATTAGATCTAGTCAACGACCGAAAGCTCCCGTGAAAATCAGTGCAACATGTATTTCGAAAATGGCCGTTTTTCTGGAATTAGCTTGACATATTATTCATAATTATTCTTTTTTTTGCGTAGGTGAGTTTCATCTCTGCATTTTGAATAATTAGGAATTCACCGTATTAAATCTTAGTAGAAAGTTAGGAACTTTAAACTAATATGAAAATATTCCATTCTCCGTTAGAATATTTATCTTGCTGATGCTGACAGCAAACCACATGGTTAAGATGATTTTAGACTCGCAGGCTATTTATATTCTGTTGCCAATGTGCATTCAAAGACACAGAATTTACATCAACTTCACTCTTCTTCCCGATTCTGACATCCCAATACTGGAGAGCATCGGGTAAACATGCCAGCAGTTCCAGATTCAAGGCGAATTATTCTTCTTGCTTCAATTTTGTCTGCAGTCTCGAAATAAATTTGATTTTATTGGTTGACATCAAAGCCATCTTCTGGCCCCCGACACCTGAACTATTCTGATACCGCTATGAAAAATTTGTTTGAACTGTTCTCCGAGGTCCCATAATACGATAATCGCGACAAATTCCACCTCTCAACAACATTCCTCGAGAAGGTCTTTTGATATATTCTGTATATTCTGCCCTCTGACAAAATTGGACTATTCGGAGCAGCAATCCTTTGAAATTTCTGGAGGAGTACATGTACATTGACCATTCATGTCTGTCATGATGTCTTATTTCGATACTGTTACTCTATACTGTTTACAATATTGGAGAATGGTGTTAATTTAGGCCATGCCTGTTCACTGATCCCAATACATTTCATTGTTGTAATACAATACTGTTTAAACCACAATATTGGTTCACATGCTCCTGTTTGTAATTATAAGGGACATCATTTTAAGGTTATTTCACCAAGCTAGCCGGCTGATTGGATGATAGATTTATTTTAAAACTAGTTTAGCAAGCATGGGATTTAGATAGCCTCATTTCCTATATTTTTGAGTCATTCCTATATTTTCCTATATTTTACTTAAAACCTTCTATATTTTCTATATTTTGACTTTTTCTTATGAAAACTTCAACCAATGCTCTGAAATGTGTCAAATTGTCATGAAGAAGTACATTGCATCGCTTCGCTCAGGAAATATGAAAACATTAAAATCTCTCTTTCTTAAACAAACCAGCAGGACAGGTCTTCTCAGTCACCAGCACTATGACCGCATGCAGTGGAAATAATTTGATTAAACACCAGAAAACTACCAAGTTTAGAACATACAATGTAGTAGTGATCTGTCTTACACTTCAAGTTCTTTATTTCCTATATTTTATTAAGAAAATTCCTATATTTCTCCTATATTTTGGCAAATTTCCTGCTATATTTTCTCCTATATTTTCACTGTGAGTCACTTGCATGCCTGTAGCCCTGGTGTAATATAATGATATAATATTCCGTGATATTATATCCAAGTTTACCGAGATTGAAGACGGATGGACTGAATTCTCTATCGTGTAAATTACCAGCGTGATCAGCCTTATATTTTCCATGACATTGTGTCTGGTTTGATCTTGTAGATGAAACTTTGCTGTTTGTGTATTTGTAGGGAGGCCACAATGACTGGATATTTGACATGGTCTGGGTGGATGACGAATTTGTAGTTACAGGTAATATAATTGTTAATTGGCGGTACACCGTATACTGTTCATTTGCCTGGTTTTCCTGAGTTTTTATCCGAAGAAAAAAACTCTGCATATAATTGATATAAAATGTTGAATTTTAAAGTGTTTGTGAAGGTATAAAGGGGAACAAGTCTTGAAAATTGTATGATGTTATTTGGAATTCCTGTGAAAGCTCTTGGTTTGTCAGGATATCAATTTTGATTTCTTCTTTCATTCACACTCTCATTGCTGTCCCCAGACGCCAGAAGGGCTCAAGAGGGACTATGGTATTGGGGTCCATCTGTTCGTGCATATGACCGTCCAACTTCATTTCCAGACAATAACTTCTGAAAAACTGAACAGATTTCTTTCAAAGTGGGGAAGGGTGACTTTGCCTTCGAGGGTGGAAGTGGTGTGACTTCAATCGCTCAGGTTTTCAATCATTTTCAGAAACAAAATACTATTATGGTGGTCTTCCAACAACATGGCTTCCACTTGATCACATGAGAATATTTTTCAGGTTCCCGAGACAGTAAGCTGTCCTTATGGCGTATACAGGACAATGAAGACAGTGAGATCTCGCGACTGAAGAGTCTTCAGGTGCCAGAGTACTCCATTAAAAACCCAGAAATATTCAAAACGTGCGAGAAGGCAAGAAAAGTGAGGGCTATGACATTTAATGAAAACAGAAAGGTCAGTACTGGGGCATGGTATAATTATTGTATCAGGTTCACTCTGTTTGAGGTGTTCATAGGGCCATATTATTATGACAGTATTTTAGTTATTCTGGGATTACATTATCAATAGATTCTAGTGCAGAAAATTGGTTGAGTCCCTAGCGGGATTCGGCCAATAATGAAAATACTGTTATACGATCACTTCCTAAATGACGAAAAATATCTTCCTACTTCCTGGTCGAGCAATGAATGTGTAAACAATGTACCAATTGCAAATTTTTTAGGAACAATACCAGTACTAACTAGACATTGTTGGTACAATGACACGGTCTTTCCACGACGGTCCTCCAAAGGTATCCTTTCGTTGGAAATTAAGTTCATGTCATGTTGCATAGGCGATGTCGATATAATGATAACTGAACACCCTTCGTTTAATTGACAAATATTCATAATGCGTCATGGGCTTACAAAGGGCTCATCATGGTTCGCAGCTCCTTTCATCACTTACGACGACGTTCATTTAATTAAAATCGCGGGGTGACTCGGTTGGTACAGTCGAAACTCCTGAAAGCTTTAACTTGTGTGTCGGGTTACATACAGGTCTTCACGCCTTGTCAATGGAGAACCAATTAATATCTCTTTGAAACAGATCTGGCGTTATACAATTAGATGGATGAAATCAATTTCTACTTAATATCGAAAGCGTTTAACCTGACGGGTGATAGGCAAATAGCATGCACGAAGTGGGGAGAATGTTTTTTTTGTTTTATCGCTAAGCCTCTGTCTACGCTGTATTATTACTGTTCCTGGTATGGAGTCATTGTCGACGAAAGAACTCGTTATTGAAAGTAACCGGCAACAAATTTGAAGTCCGTACCTATTGCGGTTCAAGAGTTATAGCGTTTCCAAAAAGATGAGCCAGCTCCGTCATGTAACACGACATTTAGTTAATTGCGAACTCCGGATGCCTCGAGTGTTACAGCCGAATCGCTATAGCAAAATTGACAACTCCCATTGAATAGATGAAATCAACATGTGACCATTTAACGGCTTAATAGTTCGGGAAAATTGTTTTTTTTTAATATCTCTAAACCTATCAAAGCTATATTCTTGAAATTTCATAGGATACATATATATATTCCCTCAATCGTGCCTAAAAATAGTGATGATTGGATGCATAATTTTCGCAAAATTTGAATGAATCAAAAATTTCAGAAATGGCTAATTATCTCCCAATCTTTCTGGTATCTTTTTATGGGTTCTGCTGATGTTGTGTTACCTCATGTAATGACCTACATTCATGTGCAAATTTCAAGTTAGAATTCCTAACAGTTTTCAAGTTATGGCGCTGTAGTCTGAAAACTGTCAGGGGCCATATCTGAAAAACCAGGGTCAAGGTCAGGTTGAAAATTCAGTGACGTCATACCTGTATCATGGGCTACAAATGTACTAAATTACAGATTCCTGTATGTTGTAGTTTTTGAGAAAAATGCGAACAATGTTTTTTACATTGTGCGATATTCAAGGTCACGGTCACATCGGATCGTTTTATAAATAGCGCCAAAAGAAAGACACATTGTGCCCACTATTGTTTCATTGTTTTGTAACTGTCAGTGCGTTAGTTTTTCAGAAAATGGAAGCCGTATTTTCGATATTTGGATGCTTACCATTTCAAAGGTCAAGGTCAAGGCCGAGTTCTGAGACAAGTGGTGACCTTGTGACATGATGTAGGTCACGTGACCTTATTTTTAGGCTGAACGCATTAGCCGTTCAAGATTTCACCACCAAACTTTGCACTCATATAGAGACGCTCCTGGAGGTCAAAGGTCAAATTTAAGGTCACATTCTTTTCGGTCAATAAAGTGTTCATTAATATTAGGAGTATCAATGCCGTAGCTTATTTCCTTATAAAATACTGGGTTTTGAAAAGCATTAAAAGGGAGATAACTACTTTTTCTTGTTACGTAACAATTCAAAAATATAACTACACCATGGCCATATATAACACTTACCAACCATCAACTTTCTTTTAGATATGTTCTTTAGTTTTGGCTGTACACAGCCCACACGAAAAACAGCACCAGGGGAGAGAACTCGAAAACCGCTTCTTTGACCTACTTATTTTATTGGTTATTTTATTGGGTGTATCTGCAAACTTTCACATTTTAAATTTCAGCTGCATCGCCTTATGCGTTTGGTCAATATTCGCAAAATGGTGTTTTTATCAAAAAAGCCCATAGCTCAATAGGTCAAGGTCAAAATTGAATACTTGTACCAGAACGTACAGCCGCGTATCTACAAAGGGGCCAAATATCTAAGCTGTATATCAAGCCGTTTAGCCGCTATTTCAAAAGTAGAATAATAATCCGTAGAATAGCAAAAGGTCTTTCCATTTGTAATGGAAAGACCTAATAAATGGTTATATGATATGACGTATTGCCCGTCGCTGATCAGTTTTGAATATGAAATGAGTTTCAAGAGAGAGAATAAATTGGTCGTCAGCGGGATTAGAACCCACGATCCCGGCTAAACACGCCAGTGCTCTACCGGTGCTTACACTGAGCATGATTGTAATAAAAGTGACCTTCACAGTCAGATTTTCAGCATATAAATAAGGGTCATTTTTTGGCGGTGAATTGGGTCATTGTGTTTTGCTCTTCTAGCTTGTGCTCTTCTACTTTTCGTTGCAGGAACTCGTTATGTTGTCCTTGAATGCTTACATTCATCTATGGGATGTGGAGACATTTTCTCAGGTAAGACAGAGTAGCTTCTTGCTCCAATTCTGCACTTGGACACAAGCCTTATTTTTGATGCAATAAATATCAACCTTAATGACATGGGTTTAGTATTCGATAGTGAAGAATCTATAATATGGCCATTGTCACTTGATTGGTTGTTTAGCACTTCCTCGCCTCATCTATATTTTGAGGAAATTTTTTCAAAATAGATGACGGATTTACATTTTCTTAAGTAAAACTTACTCATTTTTTTTATATTCATATACAATTGGTTTGAAATTAAATAATTATTAATAAAGAATTATAGCATCTGGTATGTGTATTTAAAAAATCAAGGTCATGCTAAACAACCAATCGATGACAATGGTCTATCCCACAGTAATTCTTGTTTCACTGCCCATGCGCGAATATCCCAATTCCATGAACTTCCCCTCATTTACTTCCACCATGCTCTAATGTCTAGAAAAAATAACCTTAGACTAGCCCTGACACAAAACCTGAGATACGCCCTGACACACAACCGGAGACTAGCCCTGACACAAAACCTGAGACTAGCCTCGACACACAACCTGAGACTAGCCTCAACACACAACCTGAGACTAGCCTCGACACACAACCTGAGATTAGGCCTGACACACAACCGGAGACTAGCCCTGACACACAACTTCTGACTAGCCCTGGCAAACAACCTGAGACTAGCCCTGACGCACAACCTGAGATTAACAATGCCACACAACCTGAGACCAGCCCTGACACACAACCTGAGACTAGCTCTGACACAAAACCTGAGACTAGCCCTGACACACAACCCGATACTAGTCCTGACGCACAACATGAGATTAACCATGACACACAACCTGAGACCAGCCCTGACACACAACCTGAGACTAGCTCTGACACAATACCTGAGACTAGCCCTGACACACAACCTGAGACTAGCCCTGACACACAACCCGATACTAGCCCTGACGCACAACCTGAGATTAACCATGACACACAACCTGAGACCAGCCCTGACACACAACCTGAGACTAGCTCTGACACAAAACCTGAGACTAGCCCTGGCACACAACCTGAGACTAGCCCTGGCACAACCGGAGACTAGCCGTGACACACAACCTGAGACTAGTCATGACACAACCCGAGACTAGCCCTGACACACAACTGGAAACTAGCCATGACACAACCTGAGACTAGCCCTGACACACAACCTGAGACTAACCATGACACAACCCGAGACTAGCCCTGACACACAACCTGAGACTAGCCATAACACAACCCGAGACTAGCCCTGACACACAACCTAAGACTAGCTATGACACAACCCGTGACCAGCCCTGACACACAACCTGAGACTAGCCATGACACAACCTGAGACTAACCATGACACAACCCGAGACTAGCCCTGACACACAACCGGAGACTAGCCATAACACAACCCGAGACTAGCCCTGACACACAACCTAAGACTAGCTATGATACAACCCGTGACCAGCCCTGACACACAACCTGAGACTAGCCATGACACAACCTGAGACTAACCATGACACAACCCGAAACTAGCCCTGACACACACAAACTGTGACTAGTCCTGAAAAACAACCGGAGACTAGCCCTGACACACAACCTGTGGCTAGCCCTGACAAACAACCGGAGACTAGCCCTGACACACAACCTATGGCTAGCCCTGACAAACAACCGGAGACTAGCCCTGACACACAACGTGTGACTCGCAGGTTTATTATACATGTTGAGTGAATAAACACCTGAGAGATTTTAAATTTTTTTTCTTAGTTTTAAAACCAATGTTGAGATTTTTTCAGGGAGATTCACCATCAGTTAAGTGTCATGTTTGAGTCGAACCTCACCTAATTTGCCTGAATTCCGAAATGTTCATATTTTTTCAAGATAGTTTGTGTTCGGATTCGACTCTAATGCAAGTTTTGTCACACCGAATACAGGGTGTGCCCAAATTAGGGAGAACTGCCCTGCATGTAACCAGACTTGCACATCTAACAAATTATTATACTATAGACAATGTAAGGCGACGCGACACCCCACAAATTTCCGATCAAGAGTCTTTGTAATTGTATTATGTAGAACCCATTATGTGAGCCATTGATTATGTGATATAATATTTTCCCCGATGATAAATGCAATTTTGAACGTCGCCTGTTGTAAATCCGCGATCCACAGAGATCAATCCGCTTTGAATATGTTGAAAAGGGATATTCTTGCTTTGAAAAATAAATTGGCCAATGAAAGTGCTCTCAATGGAGGTGTATCACGATTCCATGTTTGACCACTGGACTATCTATTGGACGCCTCCTTGGCAAACTCGGATATTATAGAGCCTGCCTGTGAGACTATTATTGGATTTAACCACAGTGAAACCTGCGTAAACCGACCATGCTTGGGATCAGATTATAGTGTTGGTTTTGACCACGTTGATAGGGTTCTGCTTTATCAAGGTTCAAAATACTTTAAATTTCTGTATTGGGACCCTGGATAATGTCAGTATTGGGACCCTGGATAATGCCGTTTTTCACAAAGTTCATACAGGTCCTGGATTTTCTTGATTTCCTTGAATTCTGAGAAAATAAATTCTAGGACCTGGAAATCCTCAAATTCAGACAATGTTTGTAAGAGTTGTGTAAAGTCCTTAAATTGTATTGTTCTCTCTCCCCCAAAATATCTGCCACAATTAATTACTGGAATTTATTCTAACAAACTGGTTATTCTTCGATAGTTGAAATACATATTCATTTCATTCTAATGTACATTGTTGAATTTGCTGAATGAAACATGGTAAAAGGTGTTAAAAAATGTCTAGGAAAATTCAGTTAAAGGTCTTGGAAAAGGGTTGTTAGAAAAAGTTGGTAGACCCAGGTGTCGGTATTCACAGATTGGTAGACCCAGGTGTCGGTATTCACAGATTGGTAGACTCAGGTGTCGGTATTCACAGATTGGTAGATCCAGGTGTCGGTATTCAAAGGTTGGTAGACCCAGGTGTCGGTATTCACAGGTTGGTAGACCCAGGTGTCGGTATTCACAGGTTGGTGGACCCAGGTGTCCGTGTTCAAAGGTTGGTAGACCCAGGTGTCGGTATTCAAAGGTTGGTAGACCCAGGTGTCGGTATTCACAGGTTGGTAGACCCAGGTGTCAGTATTCACAGATTGGTAGACACAGGTGTCGGTATTCAAAGGTTGGTAGACCCAGGTGTCGGTATTCACAGGTTGGTAGACCCAGGTGTCAGTATTTACAGATTGGTAGACACCGGTGTCGGTATTCAAAGGTTGGTAGACCCAGGTGTCAGTATTCACAGGTTGGTAAACCCATGTGTCGGTGTTCAAAGGCTGGTAGACCCAGGTGTCAGTATTCACAGATTGGTAGACCCAGGTGTCGGTATTCAAAGGTTGGTAGACCCAGGTGTCGGTATTCACAGATTGGTAGACCCAGGTGTCGGTATTCACAGATTGGTAGACACAGGTGTCGGTATTCACAGGTTGGTGGGCACAGGTGTCTGTATTCAAAGGTTGGTATACCCAGGTGTCAGTATTCACAGATTAGTAGACCCAGGTGTCGGTATTCACAGATTGGTAGACACAGGTGTCGGTATTCACAGGTTGGTGGGCACAGGTGTCTGTATTCACAGATTGGTAGACCCAGGTGTCGGTATTCACAGATTGGTAGACACAGGTGTCGGTGTTCAAAGGTTGGTAGATCCAGGTGTCAGTATTCACAGATTGGTAGACACAGGTGTCGGTATTCACAGATTGGTAGACACATTGTATCATTAATACATGGTTTGATTTTCTTCTGTCATGTCTTTTACGATCTCATATTTTGTTCAACAGAAAGACTACAAGGCCCTGACCTACACGAAGGAGAATGTGTGTTTAGCGAACAATAAGGACCGGTCGTTATACGCCGTGGGCTCTCAATCTTACGTCACGCTGGTCGACCCCAGATCTCTCAATATTCAAAGTGTGATCAACTCTAAACACAGAGGCTGTGGTAGGCTATACCTCATTTTGTATTATCATTTTAGTTTAACTCCAAATTTATATTTACATCTTCACACATTAACTTGAACTCCACACATTCTTACCATGACTTAATGTGATACGATTTGCTGTCCATCCACACCACTGCATAATCAAGTAGAAGAAATAAGATAGCCCTCTTCTCCTGCAAGTGTTGGGCTGGTTACTTTACTTCAACAACTTTATAATCAACCTATGTGGAAGATTTCTTGTTTACGGGACACGTAATTCCCCTAGTAATTCAATCCACCTATCAAAATTAAATCACACCCAATTTCGGAGATGAATTTCGATCGACTGTTCTTGTAAAGGAGATTGTACGATAAGGCAGAATTTGGCCTAAATGTGGTAGTGTTGAAATAAAAAAAATAAAATGTCTTCAAAATAATTGTGTTTTAATATAACGACAAGAGAAAATATATGTACACAATATGTAAAAGTTCTAGCTCGATTGCGCTATCATTGTGGTCAGGACATGAACTGAAATCGGCAGCATGTGTTATTTCGTCAGAAAGGGTCTAAATCGAGTCATTTAAACACACATTTGGACACGAAGGACCGCTTGGACCAAAAAGATTTTCCAGCAGTGGAGTTAAAATTGTCCCCCGCTACTTAGTAGGGGGCGAGGACTTAGAAACACCGGTGTCCGTAATTCCGTAAGATTTTCTTGTCCGGACAATAACTCGTGAACGATTTAACCGATCAACTTCAAACTTGGGGTGTGCCTTGACATTGGTGAGAGGACGTTGGGATTGTTTTTCAGCAATGTGCGTAATCTAATATGGCCGCCGTCAGCCATATTGGATTATAAGCAGTTGGATCTTAGATTTTCTTGTCCCGACAATAACTCGTGAATGATTTAACCGATCAACTTCAAATTGGGGTGTGCCTTGACATTGGTGAGAGGACGGTTGGGATTGTTTTCCAGCAATGTGCGTAATCTAATATGGCCGCTGTCAGCCATATTGGATTATAAGCAGTTGGATATCTCCATTTTCAAATCATACTCTTCATCAATGATATGAGATATCATCGACCAAAATCCACCATAACTGGTGATGCTAACGGGGGACATGGACCTCTATGGTCGATTTTGCCACCGCACATCAAGTTAAATGGCGTTTTGGTCCAAGGGGTCCTTCATGTCTAAATGTGCATTTAAATGACTCGAGTTAGACCCATTTCTCACGAAATAGCACGTGCTGCAGATTTCAGTTTCATGTCATAACTACAATCATAACACAAATGAGCTAGAACTTTCGTATATTGTGTACATACATTTTGTCTTGCCGTTACAACACAATTATTTATAGGACATGTTATTTTCTCGATTTCAACCGCACCACGTACAGGCCAAAATCCTGCCTTGTTGTACCATCTCCTTTGATCACCCTCTGAAATCGTTAAAATAATGACGAAATAATGGATTATCTGCATGACATTTGAACCATTTTGTCGAGCTACTGTTCTAATAAATTTGATCACTCCTTTTATAGTGGAAAACGTAAACATGTGTTTCATTAAAATTCCTTTGCATTTCACCTCTAACCTTTTCACTGTTGATGACGAGCAGTGCATGTCACTGCTTTCTCTCCTAATTCTGTTCATGATGTGCAGCGTACATCCATGTTTGTAGTCGCTCTATGAAAGCGCCATTACATCAGCGGGCATATTTCTATGCATTGAGAGACACGCTGATCAAACGAGGAGTGAATTCCATCATTACTGGCGGATCCCCCAATGTCACTTCCTCTTAAGTTCGACACCAAATCATGGACGACAAATCTAAGTCTACAGTATTGTTGTAAAGGCCGCGACATGGCAGGTGAACCCCGGTTGAAGAGTGAAAGGGTTAAACTATGTGGATATTCTCTAGAAACAAACCATTTTATTATCTTATTCAAATCTTCATTTGCTTGACCAGACATGTTTAAAGAGGTCATTTTTCTGATTTTTGCAGGAATTCGATCTGTCAGTTTCCATGAAGATATCATCACGATAGGTACTGGAATAGGAGTGATACTGTTCTACGACCTGCGAGCGGGGAAATACCTCGACTGTCATTGTGGTCACGCCTGTAGTTTGAATGTTGGTAAAGGCTGGCTGGTAAGTTTGATACATGTCTTCCTCTTACAGTTCCAATTTTTGGTGAGCTCATACCACAGGAAGACGATGTGTCGCGTACCAAATGAAGGTCGAGGTCAGAGGTCAAAGGTCACTGGCCTAAAGAACAGGAAATCACTGAAGTGTTCGTGTCCGGTCTGTATCTGTGAACGTTTTCTATCCAAAGTCGCAATTTTTCGTGAGTGGATACGCTAGGTGGAGACGATGTGTCGCGTACCAAAATTAAGGTCGAGGTCAAAGGTCACTTGCCTAAAATCAGGAAATCATTGACAGTTTTCTACCTACAGTTCTAATTTTTGGTGAGTGGATGCCCTAGGGGGGAACGATGTGTTACATACCAAATGTAGGTCGAGGTCAGTGGTCAAAGGTCAGTGTGACTGAAAAATCAGGAAATCATTGAAAATTTCTAATTTTTTGTGAGTGGATTCAATAGGGGAAATGAAGTGTTGCATACCAAGAAATAGGTCAAGGTCAAAGGTCAGGAAATTATTAAAAATAACATTTATGTGTCAGTAGATACATTAGGGGGACATGATGTGTCACATACCAAAATGTAGGTCAAGGTCACTGTGACCCCAAAATTGTAAAATTGTTAAAAATCATGATTTTTTGAGTCCATTGGGAAATTACGGGGAGTGGTTTTGTCATATACCAAAATTTAGATCCAGGTCAATAGTCGAGGTCACTGTGACCCCAGAATCAAGGTCAAAGGTCAGTGTGACCGTCGCCGTGTGACCAATAAGGTTAGGTGCGACGTTAAAATTCAAACAACCAGCCAACCAACCTAAGAAACAGGAAATCATTGAAAATTACTAACTTTTTGTGAGTGGAAATGAAGTGTCGCATACCAAAAATTAGGTCACGGCCAAAGGTCAGTGACCCCAAAATCAGGAAATTATTAAAAATGACATCTTTTTGTGTCAGTAGATAAATTAGGGGGACACGATGTGTCACATACCAAAATGTAGTCAAGGTCAAAGGTTAGGTCACTGTGACCCCAAAATCATGAAATTGTTAAAAATCATTATTTTTTGTGGAGACGGTTTGTCATGTACCAAAATTTAGGTCAAGGTCAATAGTCAAGGTCACTGTGACTTCATAATCAAAAAATCTTTGAAAAGTACTTTTTTTGTGTCCGTAGGTACATTAGGGGAACATGATGTGTCACGTACCGAAAATTTAGGTCAATGTCACTGTGAGCCCCATAATCATGAAATTCATAAAATCATGATTTTTTTGTGTCCATTGATACATTGAGGGAAGACGATGTGTCGTGTACCAGAATTTAGGTTAAGGTCAAAGGTGAAGGTCACTGTGACCCCAAAATCAAGAAATCATTAAAAATAACTTTTTTTGCCAGTAGATACATTAGAGGGACATGTGTTACATACCAAAATGTGGGTCAAAGGTCAAGGTCACTGTGACCCCAAAATCAACAAATCATTTCATATGCCTGTCGAAGACGAGGTCGTGTAATGCGATTAACATCCATTAACATTTGTTATCCATGCGATATCTCTAGTTTCAAGGTATGGATTGCTACCAAACATTGAGTACCGGTATATCTTACTCACATGGCAAAGAGGAGCCATAAATTTTGAGATCAATGTGTCAAAGGTCAAGGTCACAGTCTCCCAAAAATGAATCGAGTTATATCTGACTATTGTCCTGTGGAGTTGTCTCCCATGTTTGAAACAGCTACATTCAGTTCAACTGTTGTGAAATAAAAACCATACATTTACTAATTTAACAGGAGGGGATCCTTTATGAACTTCATACCTGTTTATTAACTCAAGAACAAAGGTTTACTTCATAACTTTTTCCTTCATGAGAAACATTTGCAGGAAAACTACTATTTTCATGTGTTTGACTATTGTCGATTTCAGTGTGGGATATGTGAGCTCTCAGCTCTTGCTTCAAGGTTAACTAGTTATCAAGAGTTGAGCTCATTTTAGTTTATCATCAGGGGTTTTTCTAGCCGATTTCTCATCGTGGTAATCCCGATGAGAAATTTTGAAAATTGAGTTTTAGAGGATTTTTGTAAATTGAGTTTTCTCTCGACAAATTCAGTTTCTCCTATTTTTCGATATTGAGCGCGAAAAAAAATTGAGTTTTACTGATATTTCCTCGCCCATATCATTGTGTAGTTGTATCTAAATAAACTTATTTTAATCCTTGAATCTTGTCCGAGTTCGCGATCCGACGTCTGTTGTTGTTGTTGTTTACTGGCGAACTGTGACTCCCTTGCGCACAAAGGTGATACTGACAATTTGAACGAATGGTGCATAGGAGAACCTTTGATAGGAGAGTGTTGGGCAGTATCGGGCTTATTCATTGGACAGGCATTTCATCATCATCCAATGAAATACAGCGTTACGAAGATTGCCAAATGCCATCTTCGCAGTATTGCGGACATCATCAGTTGCTGCAAACGATGTTGATCTGATATTTTACAGTTAGCTACCACTCGAAACAGAATAAAACTTGTGCACTATCGACATTAATGTACAAAATATAAGAATGCTTTGACTGCAATGACTAATGAACTGCAAAACCGTGGGCAAAGAAATTAGACACGAAAATTGACTGGCCCGGGCTTTGCAACAACAACAACAACAACGAAATGCATCTGACGATCTCCTCTCAATGAAACATTACCATTTTCAAGGTCATAAAATCAACAATCTTGGGTTGTTGATTCTCCTTCAAGTATAACTGAAAGGCATAGTATCATTTGATTGGATTTTCAAACAGAATAGTTGATAGAGGTATTGTTTTTTCTTTCAGGAAATATTGAAGGTATCATATCTTGTGTATTCATTATGAGGGTGCCCATATATTTTACATAACTAAATGTCGGCTATAGGCCTATAAGGCTGCAGATATCCTTGAAAAAAAAAGTTGTTGAAAAGCAATTTCGATGTTTTTTTTCCCAGCCAAAAGCTACATCTTGCGTGCAGAAATTCGACAAAGTTAATCATGCAGTCATATTTATTTCATGTTAGCTAACAATTATAAACAACTATTCCTGGAAAAAAACAGCTACCTTTTGTAGTACTGAGTACGAAGTCGGCCGCCGAAGCCAGATACTATCTTTGTCAGAACAGCACATTCCAAATGTTAGGTACTAAGTTATTCATGCCTGTCAAAGTGTCGGTCACCTGTGAAAAAATTATTCGCAGGCTTGAAATGAAGGCGGACATGTATAATGGATGTGTAATTTTCAACTATAGGTTTGAAATTTGTTTTCAGTTATCCCTATGAAAATGTTTGCATAATTGAGTTTCTGAACCGAAACTATGAAAACCATGGAAATATTGAGTTTTTCAGATTATTGGCGCGCCAACGTCGCGCCGAAAAATTGAGTTTTGTGAAATTCTCAAATTGAGTAGATGAAAGATTTTGGGCTAGAATAACCCCTGATCATGCACTATAAGATGTGATATATGTTACATTCTCAGAAGCTCAAGGCTATCAAAACAAGGCTATTAAACAACCTTGAAATTTGGACCAATGTTATTCCAGATAAACAGGCTCTTGTTTTATAATATTTTTCTGGCATTGAGAATCAATGTTCAGTTGTAGTCATACACATTCCTCATCAATTATGCCTCATATTTGACTCAAAGCCTACCTATTTCGCCAGAATTCGGGAACTGAGTACATCTTCTTGCCAAAAAATGTGCGGAATAGAAGGTGTGACCAAATTAGCGTAATCTAATGCCCTGCATTATTGGCCCAGAAACTTCATAGTGACAGATTACCATCAGTTCTGACATCAGCCATACAACCAAGAAATGACTGGGGTTGAAAACTCGAACCAATTGTATTGGTAAATTGGAGCACATGCGCATGCATATACATGTAAAATCACCAATTTGACTCGCTAAATATTATAAAATTTACCTAAGTGCAAAGTTTGTGATGACATGTCTCAGAAGAAAATTTTGCATACAATGTAATTTGAGATACTTGTGTACAGGTACATGTGTACCTACGGTAATTCCCCTAATAATTCGATCACCGGAAGTGCAACAAAAATGGCTTATATATGGAAATATTCTTCATGGCACCAGCTACAAATTGTCACTTTTTGTCATTATACAGCTTTTCTTCAATTTGAAAGAAGAATGGTATAGTTACTTTTTCTCTGTGTTTGAATAACAGAGTTGAAAAGTGAACTTCCTGTGATTGAATTATTAGGGGAATTACCGTAATTCTGACTGTAATAGCGATAATTCACAAGAAAAGTTATTTTGATTACAGCTTCACGATGAGAACTATAGGGATTTCTTCATGGATCAGGTCTACCCTAACGCCATTTACACTCACTCGTACGACGCCAACGGGACGAGGCTGTTTGCCGCCGGAGGACCACTTCCAGCCGGACTCTGGGGAAATTACGCCGGAGTGTGGTCGTGAAGTAGCGTACTTAGTTCATACAGACATTGGAATAACATGACCTGGTGCACTGTGAAATGTCTTCAGAAACTGATGTACTTCACTCAACCAGCGCTCTAGTCCCGAGATCCTGAGGTCGACCTACTGAATCTGGAAATTTGGCCGAAACAGTTGACTGCAAGTTGCCATTACAAACCAGCGCTAGAGATTCCTTTACCAACAATTTAGCGCTATACTTGTATCTGACTTTTGTACTGGAGTTTAAGGCTGTTTTGCTGTTTCAGGCCTATTTTAGATATGGTACTTCAGTCTTATTTAAGACACAAGCGTTTTGACCTCCTGGAGAACCACTTCATTGGTTCGCCAGTAGGTTAGGCAAATTTGAATTAAATAGAGACCCATTATATGGTTTATCTATAAAGTTCTATGTTAATATGTACCTATCGGTCACTTTAACTAGTTACCATACGTTTCCATGTGTACATAGATAAATAGAGTTCATGTATTCTGTTATGTGTTCCCATGGGAACTAGTTTATCAATCAGCTGATGTATTCTTTCAGGTGTTCCCACGGGAACTAGTATATCAATCAGCTGATACCACTACATGTATACAGGAATTCATAGAATTCCATAATCTGAGTATTTTTTAACTCGCTTGAAGCATTTTCAGTTTTTTTTAGCATTTTTTCTCTGAATTGATTTTTTTGTCCCCCGACGCCTGAAGGGCTAGAGGGGGCCGTCCGTGCATCTGTCCGACTTGGTTTGCGAACAATAACTTTTGAAAAACTAAACAGATTCTTTTCAAATTTGGTATGTGGGTACCTCGCGCTTGGATTTGGTTTTCATGCCAATCTGCTCATAGCTGGCGCCAATTTAAAATTTTGTTTCCGGACCATAACTTTTGAAAAATTATAGGTGAGGCCACCTGGGAACCAAGTTAAAACCAGATCGGATTAGGAGAAATTTGGTAATTGTGGGTACCTTGCCACTGGATCTCACTTGAGATTGCTCTTCATGCCAGGTACTGAATGTTACGGTTCCAAGCCAAATCAATTGTTTCAACATCGGGGGATTTCAACTGCTTGGGTTTTCATCTAATTTACAACTTTTCTTGATCAATTTCATATGGTTTTATCACATAAGATCGTAAGATATTGAGTTTGTGTAACAACATTTGGTATTTCGGTCAGGAAAGATACAAATTTGGAGATCAGAATTGAGTTTTCGAATGAATTTCACCGGTGATTACCGGTGGCAAAACAGGACTCCTTAATCTGCGCTTCCTCCAACCCTTCAGTCATGGCGAAAATTGGGTTAGAGATTTTTCACTTGAAAAACACGGATTTGGTGAGACATCTGGTAAAATCCTATTTAACCCTATTCACTTACCCTTTATGGTCAGACCGCACTGCGGTGGTCTAATGGTTAGAGCGTCGGCCTCGTAAGCGGTAGGTTCTGGGTTCGATCCCAGGCCGGGTCATACCTAAGACTTGAAAAATGGAACTTGTTGCTTCCTCGCTTACGCTCAGCATTACGAGGATAGAACAAGGACTGGTTCGCTCGGTGTCAGTATAATGTGACTGAGTGGGGTGTCATGTCTGCCTACGGCATGATATTTCAGTGGGACAGCACTATAGAATGGCAGCATTAGATCTGCTCTGTTACAAGTAGGTTCCCCTTCCCCTCCCCCTCCCCTCCCTTCCCTTCCCCGTCGTGATATAGCTGAAAAAATGTTGAAAGCGACGTTAAACCCTATTCACTCACTCACTCACTCCCTTTATGGTCAGCCCAATTTTGACAAGATTGCTTTCATTCTAAGCCTGTTAGGGCTGTTCCATTTGAAAATATGTACCTCCCCAGGAAGGGGAAAAAAAATAATAATATATTGGTGGGTGGGGTTGTCCAGAATAGAAATCTCTTGGTGGTCCCTCCAGGCAATAAATTACTTCTCTTGGTGATTGTTTTAGTCTGTACAAATATTGCTTCTATGGGTGGGCCCTCTTTTACCAATATGCACTTTATTTGGAAAGGGATGACTTTTTAATGGAAATTGATGTGAAAAATAGCGGAAAACAAGCTTTATCCGGTCCTCGACACTCTTCGTTGCGCTCTGACGACTTCCGGCTCTTTGGAGTAGTCTCCCTTGAAAACAAAGAACGGGCACGGCCGAGTGGTCTCCCTTTACTCCTTTCAGATATTTCCGTGGTTTTCCGTTCGGCCTTGAAAATTCAGGGTAAAATGGTTGACTGGGATTGTAAATCTGTTGGCGAATGGTTGAGGCGGGAGGGCTTGGGACAACATGTCCAAACCTTCGAAGGTGAGACATTATTTTATTCAATATGTATTCCACGAACGCGAAATACTACACTTGTAATGGCGTTCTTGAAAATATTCACGGTACATCATCATTCGGAACTCCCGAGCGGAAATCTACGAAGGGGACTGATTCTACGCTCGGGGAACGACAACATGAATTTCCTATGAATCTCCAGATGTGACGCGCCGGAACGGTTTAATACGCATGGCTCCGAAGCCCAATCACTCTCGCGGAAGCCTTAATCCCCGACCAGCAAATATTTCCCTGCGAGTCTCTGATTTACGTCAGATATTCTAAAACTGTTTATTCTTTTCATTCGAAGCACGTTTCAATAGAAAACCATCAGTTTAAATGGTACACACGCCACGTATTGGCAAGATATAATTCCCGTGACGTCACTGACAGTTCCCTGACAGACCGAAACACACGTGACCACGCTCTAGTCCAATATGGCGTCAATGGCCTTCGAGGGACATCTCAAACCGGAGATCCCCGAGAAGTTGTGAATGGGTACATCGTGACACCACGTGGTCCTGGGAAAATCCAAAGGGGAAGTGTGATGATAGGCCTGTATCAATGAATACTCACGTGGACTGTTTTTGTTTACATTTTGAACAATAGCCGTGTGTGCGCAATAGCTGGCTATATGGGTGGGTGCCTTTTCCCTTTCAAATAAAAAATGTGGATGGGTGGGCTGCTATGATGAAAAAAAAAAATGCTTCTCTCCCAGGTTGTACTGGACATTTATTTGCTGTGCTTGGTGGAGGCAAGGAGAATTAATTTGCATATATTGGTGGTTGGGGTGTAAAAAGTTTCCCTTCCTGGGGGGGTACATCTTTTTAAATGGAACAGCCCTTAGGAGCGATTTCATTTTATTTTTCAAAACGAATGACCCGTTCTTCCCTTATCATCTATCTATATATCTTACCATTGATTGCAATACACAACAGCGGTATATCCAGGTCACACACAATGTGTGCTTGCACTGTTCGCATCATAAGATGACCTTTGCATTCAAAATGGTAAATGGGGTCAGTTGTGTTTTCATTTAGCAAAACAGAAATAGAATCGCTCAGAAATAAAATCGATTGGGTTAGAATGAAACTGATCTTGTCAAAATTGGGCTGATCATGAATTGACCATGAAGGGAAATTATTGACTGAATGATTTTGTTTATTAATGTTTTATTTTTACTGAGTCGGGGTACTCCAATACGTTGTGGCCTCGCCAAATCCGTGAAAAATCTTTAATCCCAACCGGACAATCTGTCATATACTGTCTGTCGTTGTGGGTGAATGGTTGGAGGAACATCGGACGACAACTTTGAATCTCTGATATTACCGGTTCAACGTTTTAACAGCTGACCGACTATGACGGTGATATTTCGTAGGTTTGATGGCCTTCAGCCATACATCAATAAACATGGCTATTCTGCTGCTTCACATACCTACTTACTTGTGCGAAATTGTGCTATATTATACGAAATGAAACTTTTTCACTTCTCAAAAACCAAATACCATGTGCGAACATTCGATACCGTACTTCTTATATGTATATATAGCATTTGCTCTTAAGATTCCTGATTTCCTAGCTCTGTAAACAAGAATGCCTGGCATGACCTGGTCAAATTATGTACAGTGTGTATTATAGAATTATGTTTATATTGGAATAAATGTCGCGATATTATTACATTTTGATCAGGTGACTGGTCACATTTGTTTGTACAGATTAGTGTAGTTTCTTCTTCTTTTACACCGGTTGATAGATGAGGTTGTATATTGCAATCACGATTTATGTTCAGCTGTCTGTTAAAGGCGAAATGCAAAGGTGTTCATATCTTCCTCTCCCCACCCCCCCCCCTCATGGCCGCCTAAGCCTTGACCCTATTCAGTCATGCTACCTAACTTAGCTTGTGACTGCAATAACTCAAAAAGAATATGGGTCTCAAAGTTCGTAACGGAAATGTGCCATATACTGAACAATATGCTTTAGCCATAACAGCAACAGATGTTACAATAGAACGATCAAAGCGCTACCAGGCAATATGGCTAAAGAATCCGGGGAATATCATCTAGACGTAACGCTATGAAAAATATGTGCGAAATGTTCGCCGATATTCTACGAGATCCCATAATAATCCAATCACAAAAATTTCTGCCATTTCTCTTTGACAATGATTGAAGTTTAGTTCACGGAGATTAACATCTTCGCACGGCACAATCTATTGATATTTTCTACCCCGCAACAAAGCCAGACTTTTCGGTGGGAGTAAACTCATTGATCTTTACGGTTTACCACGCACACTGTCTGGAAATGATGCCATATTTAGATATAATATTTCGTGATATTGTATCGGAGTTTACGGAGATTAGGCTAAATCCTCCATTTTTCTAAATCATCAATACAGCCTGTGTTGCTTGACTGTAATATATGTAAAAATTATATGTCGAACATTACAATATGTATGGGATTGTCAATAGTGACGGTCAAAGACGAGAAAAGGGAGGCAACTTTGAAACCATCCTCAATAAATCTGACCTGCCACGCCCTCTGTTGTGACATTGACATAGTTGCTTCCCTTGCATAAGTGTGACCATCGGTATTCAACGTAAACTTTTTTGCATGACCCACCTACAGTGTGGTCAGTATTTTGCCCCAGAGTTTCACTGTTTGGAGCGAAAAGTGTAAAAAAAAAATGCTGAGTTTTTTTTACACATTTTGCATTGAATTGTGTGTATAGAGAAGCTCCTTTGGTCAAGATTTTTGTGCTCTGGTCTTATGTAACGTAGCAATTGCAAAAATTTTGAGTAGTACATTTTGCCTCAATCGATCTTTAATTTTATCCAGGCCTGCAAGTGCCTCCTATATTTTTCTATATTTTTAAGTCATTCTATACTTCCTATATTTTGACTTTTTCTCGTGAAAACTTTCACCAATGCTCTGAAATGAGTCAATTTGGCATGAGAAAATACATTTCAGGAAAAAAAAAAATTTGCCTCGCGATCATAATTTAAATCTCTCTTTCTTGAACCAAACAGCAGAACGGGTCTCCTCAATCACCACCACTATGACCGCATTCAGTGGAAATAATTTTATTAAACACCAGCAAACTACCAATTTTGGAACATACAATGTACGTAGTAGTGACCTGTCTTGCACTCCTTTATTTCCTATATTTTATTAAGAAAATTCCTATATTTCCCCTATATTTTGGCGAATTTCCTCCTACATTGGAAGTGTGAGCCACTTGCAGGCCTGATAATCCTTCTATTCACCTTTCTCCAGTAGTGAGTGTGATTGTATATAATTAAGAGTGCTATGTTTACATGTGTCCCAATTTTAAAGATGCTGTAAATGTCTTTAAAGCCAAAACGCTTTTTACGGCAAATTTCCGGTATCTAAAATTTTGAATATCGTGAATAGATTTTTTTTTTTACGATGTAGATAGGGAAGCCATACATACATCTAGCTGTTTGTGGGAGATGTCGCAACAATGTAACTTTGTTACAGAGTACCAATTCTTGGGGCGTGGTAAGTTGTCCCACATAAATGTTATGTTAAATTTTGCACAAGTTTCATGGGTCAGAAATTATCAATTTCTTGTTCACTTTGAATGATCTGTTTATAGTAATATGGACCCATCACTGTTCTGTTCAAAAGTGGTCTTGTATTTATCCTATTGCTTGTACCGTACCATATCTCCACATACAAGCAACAACTATATTTGTTCAAGACTTATAAGAGTTTGAGTGGGCAACGATTTGGTGTAAGACTCATGAAATATAATTGACAAAGGATCTGCTGCAAGTTGTATTGTCAGTCTTTTGTCCAGGATATTACCTTTTCAATGGGAGGTCTTACACCAAAGCCTTGCCGAGGAGTGGCTTTATGTGCATACCTTATTCCATAGTTAATTTCTCGATAGTTGCTGGCTGGCATATATTTTAGAAATTCTTGACCGCTTGAGAACATTATTTTATTTGTCACTTGTTCATAAAAATTATTGCTAGCCATGTAGAGCATTCCATATTTGAACCAGCTAATTGTTGTTAAACTTACCCAGTAAAGGTTGTAATAATTCAATTCCATAAAACCACTGAAATTCAAATAGGCTCTGTCCGGTCGTCAGCAATTTCTTTTTCGATCCATATCTTGGTTTCTATTTGATGGACAACTCCAGATGGAAGATGCCTGGTACCGGTACCTTGCCGATGTTACGGTCAGGTTTTTTATGCGTTTTGAGGATTTCTCACAACTAAGAGTTATGGCCCTGCATCCCAACAAGCTCTAATTCCTTCTTCAGTTATTATTTGATGAAACTCAAGATGATAAAGATGCTTAGTACCTTGCTGGTGTGCACTGTTTGTGGGAATCATCAGAACGTGCAAGAAACCAGAGTTATGACCCTTTATCCTGTCTGTCAATAATTTCTCGTCTGGACCATATCTCGTTTACTATTTGATGAACAACTTCAAAACTTGCATGGAAGAGGCTTACTACTTTGCAGATGCGTCTCGATGATTTCATGCAGAGTTATGGCCCTTTATCCAGTCCATCAAGAATTACTTGTCTGGTCCGTAGCCTGGCTGCTATTTTATAGACAACTTTGAAACTTTTATGGAAAATGCTTAGTGTCTTGCAGATATACATGGTACAGTTCTTGAACTCCTCCTGAACTTTGCACCACATTTATTGCACTTCATCTATATCTGCCATCAAGTATTGCATCGTGATCAGGGTTTAGTACTTCTAGAACAATGTTGGAACTAACTTGCTTCATGCTTAGTACTTTGTTGACTGTGCAAACTCGTACTCAGACCTGCTTTAGAAGAGGCCCTCGGTGGCCGAGTGGTTTAAGGCGCTTCGCTGGTAACCGCTAGCCTCACATCCCTGAACCGGCACAGGTTCGAGCCCAGCTGGTCCATGTGTTAAAGTGTGTCAGTTACTTGCCGACGGGCGGTGGTTCTCTTCGGGTACTCCGGCTTCCTCCACCAACCAAACTGACTGTCACCACAGAAGTGAAACAAACTTGGAGTGTATGATGATCACACCCTTCCTCTGCAAAGGATGAAGTATGGTGATATCCATCAAATTATAATTTGACATGCCCCAAACATTTTCAATTTTCCAGCACTACTTCAACACAACTTTGTATCACAGACAATTCTACAACTCTTTCTTTGAGCATGGGAGGTAACTTAGCTGAAAAATTCGTGGAAAAAGTGCAGATGTGCCAGGGATCACAACAATGCACATGCCAACCAGGAACAAAGCCATAAAATGGAGGGAAGTCCTGATTGGCTCATGAAGAAATTAAATGCTCATGAACACTGAAGAGAATGTTTCCCTATCAGTGCTAATAAGAGAGTTATTCATAGTATTTGACTTGGTGTAAGAAGACGCAATGTTCTTGCTTACGAGGTTCCCGGTTTAATATATATAATTTTTCGATGGCCAGAAAAGTGGATTTTTAGCCTTTAGTGATGTTGAAAATGAAAACTGATTTTACTGTTAAGGAACAGTTGCATGTGTTTTATATATACCACTTGTAAATAGTTTATATTCATCTTCATTTCTCAGTTGAAGGTTAACTTCATTTGAGCAACTTTTTCTTCCAACTAATAATTCTGTTCAAATGCTGGCATTTTGTTTGTTTAATGTTGTTGAAAGATCTATTCAAAATGTATGAATTTGAACTACATTTTACAACTGTATCCGAATAAACTGAAAATCCAAAATCTTGCATCTGTTATTAGAATCTTTTTATCTTCCCGTTAACAGACAAGGTCGTATCTTGTGATCATGATTTTCCGTCCGTCTGTCCGTTAACTTTTTTGCTTGTCCATGCACTATCTCCAGTTCCATCTTGTGGAATGATGCTAAACTTTGGGCCCCCGTGGGGCTTCCGGGGATTGACCTGGGATGTCATTGTGCACACCACAGGTCATGGTAAGAATAGGCCTCAGCTCCTCGGACAGCTTGTTGTAAGAGGTGACCGAGGCACCCGTGGAGTTCCCGGGTGTGGAAAGGAATAGGACCCCACCTGCGTGTGAAAATGAATAGGACCCAACGTCGTGATATGACTGAAATACAGTTGAAAGCGACATTAAATCATATTCACTCACACCCTACTAAACGTTGGATGTACCTTACCCATAGGTCAAAGAAGACGACTATTCATTTGAGATCAAAAGGTCAAGGTCACTGATCGATAATACAGTACATCATTGAAAATTGCCTTTATGCTGTAGTTCAGATTCGATGTGGATTGTGAAGGTAAAGAGGTCAAGCCTGTTGAGTTTGACTTAGGGCATGTAGACCACTTGTCTAATATATGCCAAATGCATGTGCGCCGATGCCTCCGAGTGGAAAATGAGGCTTCTTCACCTTGGATCGGTCTAGAGCTAAATCTAGGGTAACTGCGCTTGCACACAAGGCGAGGTCACTCGTACCAATGGCCGCATTCTGGCCAAGTTGGAAGTGGGTCATATCTCGGGAAAAGTACTTTCTCTGTGGAACTAAATTGTGTTCAGGGTAAATAAATATCTGGAGCCGTTCTTTAGCCCATCTGGCGCTAGTCCATGAGATTTTTTAGTGATTTTACGTAGAGCTGCACAAAATATCAATTGTTTTCAACACTCGGCCTATCTCTCCAATGTTAAAAACTTTGGATTTGGCACAAACAGGAAGTTTACAAAAAACTGCGCAGTTGAAATGGCGATAGAGTGTATTAGTTTTGGAGATAAGAGCTCTGAGGGTGGGGCTCCCATGGGGGAGTGCATGGGTTCAATAATTGTAGCATGATGTTGGCTCCTGGAACATATTAGAAGGGCAAGACTTAGTTCAGGAGATGGGTGGAGCCCAGAATCTGTGGACATAAGACTTCAAACTTTAAAGATGTGATCAGCCTCAAATCTGGGCTGAAATCGATGTCTCTCAAACTCAGCGAAAGTGACATATGTTACAATTTATAAACAACACAGAAACACCGGTATAGATTAATAAATATATTTATTTGGCCAACAAATGGGTCAGACTAAGCTGCCAGTTGGTGTCGATTGGCTTTCGCCTGATTGGCTCACCATGTGAATGGATGTGCCCGAGTGGCTTTCACCCGAGTGGCTCACCATGTGAATGGATGTGCCCGAGTGGCTTTCGCCCGAGTGGCTCACCATGTGAATGGATGTGCCCGAGTGGCTTTCGCCCGATTGGCATAAACCATGTTGGCTTACGCCCGATTGGCGTAAGCCATGTTGGCTTACGCCCGTGAATGGCTCACCATGTGAATGGGTGTGCCCGATTGGCTTTCGCCCGTGAATGCTCACCAAGTGAATGGGTGTGCCCGAATGGATTTCGCCCGAATGGCATGTGAATGGGTGTGCCCGAATGGCTTTCGCCCATATGGCATGTGAATGGGTGTGCTCGAATGGCTTTCGCCCGAATAGCATGTGAATGAGTGTGCCCGAGTGGCTTTCGCCTGAATGGCATGTGAATGGGTGTGCCCTGAATGGCATGTGAATGGGTGTGCCCTAATGGCTTTCGCCCGAATTATACCTGTGAATTGCTCACCGTGAATGACTGGCCAAGTGAAATGAATTGCTCATTGCGAATGGCTGACCATGTGAATGGCTGCCGTGAATGCTGTGTGAATGGCTGTCGTGTGAATGGATAGAGTGTGAATGCAGATAGTTGCTGCGTGAATGGATATCCCTGCGAATGGTAGATCATATACTGAGTTAACATACTTTATACAGAGATATGAAAGTGTGTGAACCAACATAAGCATTACATACCAATTACTTAATGAGCTTGCTCCCTATATGATATTACTATGCACTCGATAGCCTTATGAAACATCTTTGGGGACATATAGTTATGCCCAAAAAATGAGACTAGATATGACAATATCTAGTTGAGGTGCCCCAAAGAGGAAATAAAAATAGGGGTATTTCAGTTGACAAGGTATTCCACAACAAAGTTACTGGAACTGCCACATGGGTGACCTTGTAGCTGAAATGTTTGAGTTGTTGTGCAAGAATATAGTTTACAGTCGCAAATATTAGTGTGAGCACAAATAGCACTTGTTGTGGAGACAGACGGTATCAATATGATTTAGTATGCATTACCCCTTGTGCTATACAGTCAGTGGTGAACTCTGGGAAATAGTCAAAGATAAAATCACATTTATACCGTTAACACATACTACGCTTATTAGATGTAGGCTAAAAAACAGACACTATTGCAAAAAATGAGCAAAGAAAAACATACTGCCTGGTGACATGGTTATACAGCTCAAAGCTAATATCGTTGATCAAGGGAGCATTAAAGGTTACCAAATGGATATGGCGCATAATTATATAAGGATCAATAAAATGTCTAAACGGCAAGTCTAGGTTCATAACTAATCACCGTCGAAATATAGGGGTGAAGCACAAAAAACACTCGTCTACGATATGTACAGGATTGCGATACTACTCTATCTGCTACACTACCGTGTACTCGTAGGAATGTTCATTGATCGAAACTCGCAGGCAACGTTAACAAAGAACACCTTTACACTTCTAGGGATGAAGCACAACTCCTTTCACCATGTTCACTCTCCGATAAAATTCAGGACTCTACGAAATAATCTGTATGCTACACATGAATGTGACGATGGAAATAATCATTGATTAGAATTATATCTAACAAAATATTGCACAGGCATGACAGGTCATAATGATCGTCATCACCTGAGTATCCATAAGAGAATGATCCTTCGATGCAGGGCTCCGGTTATAAAATAAATGGGACGGAGTACAATTGCTATCTGTTTGTGACATAGTTGTGAGTAAATACATTAATGTGCATATACATCGTTAATATTAACCAGAGTAAAGCACGGTTCAATGGTATCCTTGTAAAGGAGTTAATGCAAGGCTATGGACAATTACTCATGCGATCCAAATCAAACAATACTGCTTATGGTCGGACATGACATCAGTTACATGGCCGCATAGGCCTGTGTACATGAAAATTAGAAGCATACAATCGGTTAATCGGTGGTTTTAAAACAAATAGCTGGGATACAACTAGTGGCTGCTTCCAAATGAAATGCATTACCCCTTGTGCTACACAGTGGTGTTAACTCTATGGGAAATAGTCAAAGATAAAATCACATTTATACAGTTAACACATACTACGCTCATTAGATGTAGGCTAAAAAAACAGACAATAGTGCAAGAAATGAGCAAAGAAAAACTATACTGCCTGGTGACCTGGTTATAAAGCTCAAGCTAATATCGTTGATCAAGGGAGCATTAAAGGTGACCAAATGGATATGGCGCACAACTATATAAGGATCAATAAACTGTCTAAACGGCAAGTCTTGGTTCATAACTAATCACCGTCGAAATATAGGGATGAAGCACAAAAAATGCTCGTCTACGATATGTACAGGATTTGCGAAACTAGTCGATCTGCTACACTACCGTGTACTCATAGGAATGTTCATTGATCGAAATTTGACCGTCCGAATGCGACGCACTACTCCACATATCGTCATCACCTGAGTATCCATAAGAGAATGATCCTTCGATGCAGGGCTCCGGTATAAAATAAATGGGACAGAGTACAATTGCTATCTGTTTGTGACGTCCCATATAGTTGTGAGTAAATACATTAATGTGCATGTACATCGTTAATATTAACCAGAGCAAAGCGCGGTTCAATGGTATCCTTATATTAAAGGAGTTAATGCACGGCTATGGACAATTACTCATGCGATGCAAATCGAACAATACTGCTTATGGTCGGACATGACATCAGATACATGGCCGAATAGGCCTCTGTACATGAAAATAAGAAGCATACAATCGGTTAATCGGTGGCTTAAAACAAATAGCATTGATCATGTTAATACAACAGTTTTGAAGAGTTCTCAATTAATGCTACTGCAAATAAGTGGCCAAGCGCGAAATTGAAATGGACCTAAACATCAGAACGACGTAAAAGAACAAGAATAATACCGGTGCATGAGTATCAGAAAAGAAGAGTCTGACGGTCATGATTGAAGTCAGTATACAATTCTTATAACATTACAACAATCCGGAATTAATATAAGAGACGTTCAAGCTTCAAAGCATTGCCACTGCCTAATCAAAACTAGAGCATAGTCTGAGGGATGCACACATTTGATCAAAATGATCAGTAAGGCTGCTTACAAGATACCCCCCGTAAGGGCATAGATACATGGGGGTGGTTAACGTTTCACGAGTAAGCTGAATGGGATTGTGGCAGTGGAAATCATCAGTAAGCATGCTTACAAGATACCCCCCGGATGCACATTTGATAGGAATTGACGAGTATTTGTAGAGGAATATAAGTATACATGTTATGAGTGGCGGCACAGTATGTAACTAGTTGACAATGAGACCTCGCTCGGTTGGAGTGCGGTTAACGGATTGTCTATGCATGTGTCGTGACGATACTCAGATGAGTTTAATGGATTGTTCAGAAAATTGATGTTAATAATGATTGTTGAGAATGGGGTTATGCAGGCATATTGTGTTTTACCTAACTGTTGTTACCACTAGAACCGTGTAGTCTTGAAATGGGCTGTTGCAACAGATAGGCGAATTACTGTCATCTGGATAACCATATTGAAGAGGAAAAGGAAGTAAATGGGAAGTGAAATATTAAACTTACTACCTGTAGACGCATATGCAACACATCCTGAGCTAGGTCTCATGGTATGGCAGCTACATACAAAATTTGAGAAGAATCTAATCAGCCGTTGTCAAGTTATGCTCCAGAAATGGAATGTTACGGACCAACTGAGAAAATTCTGCCCATAGGTGGCGCCACCTGTAGACGCACATGCGCCAAACGCAATCCCAAGCAAGGTCTCATGGTAAGGTAGCTACATACCAAATTTGAGAGGAATCCAAGTAGCGGTTGTCAAGTTATGCTCCGGAAACGAAATGTTACGAACTGACTTGAGAAACTTTTGACCCTAGGTGGCGCCACCTGTAGGCGCACATGCGCCAAACGCAATCCCAAGCGAGGTCTCATGGTATGGCAGCTGCATACCAAATTTGAAAGGAATCCAAGTAGCGGTTGTCAAGTTATGCTCCGGAAACGAAATGTTACGGACTGACATGAGAAACTTTTGACCATAGGTGGCGCCACCTGTAGACGCACATGCGCCAAACGCAATCCCAAGCGAGGTCTCATGGTAAGGTAGCTACATACCAAATTTGAGAGGAATCCAAGTAGCGGTTGTCAAGTTATGCTCCGGAAACGAAATGTTACGGAATGATCCTAGGTGGCGCCACCTGTAGACGCACATGCGCCAAACGCAATCCCAAGCAAGGTCTCATGGTATGGTAGCTGCATACCAAATTTGAGAGGAATCCAACTGGCGGTTGTCAAGTTATGCTCCGGAAACGAAATGTTACGGACGGACGGACAAGCTGAAACCAGTATACGCCCCCTACACTACGTGTCGGGGGGTCAGGGGTTTTTCTAGCCGTTTTTTCATCGTGGTTACCACGATGAAAAACAATATATATTGAGTTTCGCAGAAAATTTCAAATTGAGTTTTGATTAAAAAAATTGAGTTTTGCCGTTTGCGTGTGAAGCACGCACGAATTTTTTTTTGGGTTTTCCCACAACATACCAGTTGTCAGTTGATAGGTTGTTTCGCATGACCCGCCCGCATCAATATTTTGGAGATAAATAATGCCGCATGTATTTTAATTATCAGTAATTATTGGTCGTAAAAGAAATAAGTAAGCAAATCTAAGTAAAACGAATGAACCGTCACAGCGCGAGTCAGCGCGAAGGCGACTGAAGAGCCGCCATCTTGGTTCACATTCTTGGGGAAAGCCCTATGGCCTATTTCAAAACGAGGCACAGTCCTTTTCTAGCGAGGATTCCCTCGTGTCAAGCACGTGGTAGTAAATTTTAACCCCAGCACTTTTGACGGTCGCGTACCAAAGCCATCGTGGTTTTAGTTTATGGATCAGTTGTTTCCTCATCAACCAATTCATTTAACCATCCATTTATTTGATGAAACGCTTTTGAGCGAAGTGATCACGTCTTCACTCCCGACAACAACAACGACAACACAGACTGTCGACGAATGACTCGTAGCTTGAGGACGACGGACATACAAAATTCGTCGCCGTGGACAGAGAATCCCTATCTTCAGTCAGTGTAAAAGAAATAAAAGAAGATTTCAATAAGAGGTGACTCCTGACGTTGAAAATTCGGGTAATAAATTCTGCAGTTATCTTTATTATTGGTCACAAGTAAGAGTTTTTTCCCTTGATTTCTGTTTACTCAATGTGTGTGCATTTGAGTTTTACTGTCTACCATAATTATTTTCATCATTTTTTTGATGAAAAAGGCAAAAATATTGAGTTTTGTAGAATTTCTTGGCGTGCCGTAGGCGCGCAAAAAAATTGAGTTTTCAACATTTTGAAATTGAGTTTATGAACAATTTTGGGCTAGAATAACCCCTGGGGGTATAATAATCTGAAAGTAAACGGAATCAGTTGCACAACTGGTCAAGGCAATTTCTGCCCGACATGTCCTGGAAATAGATAACTCAACCTCTGCACAGAGATGTCACTGAGTGACGTCACACCAGCGACACCTACGATAGGAACTCGACAAATACAAGCATGGGCTAGTCAGCGCTCTGCAGAGCAAAACGAGGCTGAAATAATTACACGTCATGAAGCCTCATCTATAACTGACAACAGATTTGCACCTGCCAAATTAATGAGATTAGACAGAAAAGTGCCAAGCGCAGTTCTGAGTTGCATGTGGCATTTTAAACAAAACACATGTTCTCTAACGTAAGTGACAACACATCGGAATGGTAAATGCTACCGAGATGACTAAGAAGATAGGCAAGCTGGTTATTCTCTACTTCTGTGACGTGTAAATAGCTCTGGAAGATAGATAAATATAGCCCTTTTAAAGTTAATGCAGAGTACTTTCTTGACATGACCACAGAGGGCCACATATAGGCAGTCTGTCATTAGGTTATCGGCTGATGACGAAAGGAGAGACTTGAGCAAGGACATCACGACTGTTTCAACCGGACTGTAGAACTTGTGTTAGAATGGCTAATAGAGGCATACCAGCTCCATTGACACATCCGAGTACATATGGCCGCTCCAAAACTGCCTCTTCAACTGATACTCTGCATGCCATCTGACTCTATAAAGCACTGCCACGATATGAATACCGCACATAATTCCTGGGTTGCACTATTACCGAGAGGATGTACGCTGTTATTGGAATCGTGACTTCGTAAACACTTGGAGGCCACTTCAGTACTTCTGTTGCTTTCAAATCATGGGTGGAAATTTTTATCAGGCTTTGTACTGGCGAAACACATGACGTTGCATACCACCGTGACAACTAGCTTCCCTTCACAAGCATAATGGTGTAATGCGCAAAAGGAAGATGAGTGATCAACATAAGAGTTGTCAAGTTCTGAGGTCTATATTCGCAAGACCAGCAATTACACATGATATCTGGGCAGATTGTCCTGGAGGTCACAGCAGGTTCTGATCTGTCTATTTCTGGTAACCCACGGAACTTCCGTGTTGTTGTTGTTATCCGAAACCGTGGACCGACATGACTTCGCCTGCATGCTAAACTGTTGCAGCATGCTTCCGAGCATGAGCATGGGTTGTCACCGAGTCGTATTGGCTTCAGCATTGACGATGTCTTGTAACACCAGCACGCATGTGCGGAGAATGCCTGCGCAACCAAATGTGCGCGAACAAACGTAACTTCCGGTGAAAAAACCTCATGTTTTCGACCCGCTGCCGATCTTTCATAAATCACAATAAGTGCTCCCATAACTCCCCATGATTGGGCATATTGAGAATCAGTCGAAACGTACAATATTGTGGTGAGTCAGCGGGCCTTCACGTCGACAGGCGCCCAACGTTTCTTGGTAAAGTTCGAGTCAAACGCTGGCGACATCATTTTTGGCGGGCGACAGACGACCTGATGAAAAGACAGGACCGATAGTCGTTCTATTCCCCATGACGCGAAAAGAACAACACATACACGTATTTACGGGAATATAACAGTCTCTTCGGACGGAACGTCGATGCAGGATGGATGACAGAATCGTCGATAAAGTTCAATAAATTCCGGGAGTGTTTAAACCGTCCTGCATGCTGCCATCGATTCCACCGACACGTGACCAGATATTAATATTCATACTACAGGTTTCACGTTCGTAATAATACATGTGACAGGGCCTACTGAGCTGGACAGGCTCAGATGTGTCTGTGAGTTTACAAATGAGTCCTAACATATTAGGACCCCAACAGGTACAAAATGAAACACATTTGACCACAAAAAACTAAACTTCTTTCTACCATTCACGAGAAAATAGAAAGAATTGATGCCGTTTATTATTTTCACGGCCGTGTCAAGCGTATACACGTATGGTGCATTCTACCAACGTATGCTGCGCGACATTACCGAACCGTAGGCACGAGCCATGACGTTATCCCATGACTGCAGCTGTGCAGCATTCAGATTCGTGAGCGTCGCTAAGTCACTCATACGTCACGCAGTGACGTCATTTTCCTCTCTGCATACAACTCACACTCAATGGTGAGACAGGAAAGCCGTCAAGCGGGCAGAGTTACAAATTTCTCTGACAAGATATTCTTGCATTCGTTGTATATGACGATCCCACTATCATCAAATACAATACACATGATGCTTTGGTAATCTTCCCTGCTGAAAAAAACGCACAGGGGAGAGTTTACAAAATCCATCCATTTTGAGGCTGATTACATCTTTCACTTTTCTGAAACTTGGACAAAAAGACAGACATCATTGTGGTATCTATATGCTATGAGGCCAAGAAAAGAAAAAAAAAAAAAAATCAACAATGTGTCATTTGAAATATTTAAGGATTTAATTATTTAATATGAAAATATCAAATTACAAGTTTAGCAATCTCAGATTAGTGCAGATGCCCACTGGTCATCAGAAGGTTCACTGGGCCAAACCCAGTCCTCTGGAATTCTACTGGCCCCAGGGGTGGACTCCGGCACCAAACACATGTCCCAACCATGCCTGCAAGTAATAATTGTGGAGAACATAAATCAACACAGTAAAATAATCCATCCTACGTCTGCAGTTTACTCTCTTAGTTCCATACACATGATAAACAAGCATGCATGGCTAGAGGGACCCATATATTCCGGTTACGGTAATCCCTGTAATAATTCAATCCCCCTATCAAAATTCAATCACCTCCAATTTTGGGGACAAAATTCAATTTCATTTTAATAAATTTGATCACCCTCCAAAATTATTGAAATAATACAGAAATAATGAATGATTTGGAATCATTTTGTCACCTTCCTGTTCCAATAAATTTGATCACCCCAAAATTTTATGGTGGGAGATTTCACTTCCTGTGACTGAATGAATAGAGGGATTACCATAGTTTACTTGAAATCTTTAAACACACACTTACAAAATAGAGTATTGTGTAAAATATCCAGTCTTCAGCTCTCACTGTTATTAAAATATTGCGTTCACAAAGCTATCCACATTTTGACCTCTTTCACTTTTGAAAATAGGTCAAGGTCAGTATGGAGTGAATCTGACCTTGACGCTTTCATAAGGAAGCATTGTGCCAAATATTCAGTTTCTAGCTCTCGTTATTGGGATATTGTGTTCACAATGCTATTCACATTTTGACCTCTGTGACCTTTAAATAGGTCAGGGACAATCTTCACTTGACCTAGAGGCTATCATAAGACAGGATTGTGTAAGTTATCCAGGCTCTAGCTCTATTTGCCCCTAAGATATTGTATTCACAATGGACTGTCACTGTGCTATTCACATTTTGACCTCAGTGACCTAAGCAAATAGGTCAAGGACATTCCTGAATGACCTAAAGGCTACCATTAGACAGCAGTGTACCATAAATGAAGGCCCTAACCCTCTTTGTTTACTTTTCGTAACATTCACGATGATGAACAGCATTCCCATAGTTCCCTCTCACTTATGTGGTGGGGGACAATTAGGGTGAGCATTTACCCCAACAGAAAATTTCGCAATGTTCATACCTGACTTGCATCAAGGCTTGCAAGCTGTCTTCAGCCTGTGTATAATATTGTCTGAATGGTGCCATTGGACTGTAGACATCAAGTTGATCTGAAAACATACCTCAAATATAGTATAAAACATACCTCAAATATAGTATAAAACATACCTCAAATATAGTATAAAACATACCTCAAATATAGTATAAAACATACCTCAAATATAGTATAAAACATACCTCAAATATAGTATAAAACATACCTCAAATATAGTATAAAACAGTATAAAACTATTGTATTCTATGAAACAGAAATCTTGCGTTGCAGAGAATATTTTGGGAAAATTCCTTTGAGTAACTACTAGGAGGCCTACAAATTATCCACAAATGAAGGGATCCATTTTATTTGGATAGTTTCAATCAGTAATACATTTAATTATGTGCATAAAATTAAGGAAACTGAATATTCACAATGAAAATCTTCTCAAAGATAGGATGTCTAGTGCTACCCTAAAATTTCACTGAATTCCACATGATTTCTTAAGATTTTCTCATTCATACAAAAATGTTTTTTATATAAAAAAAAACATGGTCAGAATATGTGATTTTTTGGATATGCACTTTTCTCTAGTAGTTCAATGAAGATTAATTTAGGGAGCTTTACCTGGAATTTGTTTGCATGTGGAAGGTAACAAAATTCCTAAAGTGGTATCCTTCATGATCTGTGTCTATGAAATGGGAATTGCCAGTAAAATGTCTTAATGCTCTGCAAACAATGAGCAAGAAACGGTGCTACTTTTCAGAGTTGTTCCATCTTTTACCATAAATCTGAGTTTTCATCATCCAGATATCAGTGTAACTTTCTCTAGATCATGTTGTTGTATTGTGCCTGGATTTTAGAAGTAGCTGAACAACAGTACTGTCCGTTACAGAACAGAGCCGAGTCACTGCTAAACATGCGAGATCACCATCTTGTGGGAGGACAAGTAGGCCTACCTTTACCACACATACTGGGTGAGTCAGGAGTGCGGAATGAAAACTCATTTTCAACACGAGACATTTTGACGACTTACCATCTTTCCCAAACAGCTTTTCACATAGTATTTTGTGCTCCCTGCGGTCCTTCTCAGCCTGTTTTCGTCTGGCGTGTTCTTGTTCTCTCTCCTTTGTCTGCTCTTGTTGGGTTTCCAGCATCACCTGGGTTATTAAACATACAACACATACAATATAGTTGCTCATTTATATAGAAAGAATCAAGGGCGTCATGGGGGGGGGGGGTCGTTGGGTATGAACGACCCCCTCTCAGCTCCCAACTGTACTCTATTTTCCTATCTTGGACAGCGAAGTATTGGTCTCCCAAATAAGTGAACATAAGATACTCCTGGCAATGCTCATGAAAATGCTCTCCACAATTGGGTACTTTTCACTTTTCATATCTTGATGTCATTTGCTAATGGGATCGAGACAGTACTCAATAGAAATTCCTGACTCGGTAGTTAATGTCGAGAGTACTGATATTGTGACTGACTTAATCGCCTGAATTCAGACTTCAATGAAGCTCTAAGCCGAATCAGGTCAAGTCAACAATCAATCCTCGGTGCAGAATGTCCACCCAAAGTGTTATCCATACGAGACTTCCTTGACATCAAAGCTGTATAACTTCACAACTTAATTTATATAACTTTTTAGCAAAATACAAAGCAAATTTCACAGATATTTTGTTAGAGAAAAAGTTATTTTCATTCCAGACAGTCACAAAACAACCTTGAGGTATCATATATTTCAGATCAACACTTGTCAATCATACTGCAGTTATTACCCTGAGTATGTTTTCCTCCATCAGATAGGTTTGCTTTTGCCCGTCCAGTAACTGGAGCATTTCATCCGTCTGTGTACTAAATACTTCATCACTGCCTACAGCCATGTACAAACCTGGAAATACAGAAACCATACTTCATCACTACCTATGTACATCCATGTACAGACCTGGAAATATAGAAACCATACTTCATCAGGACCTACAACTATGTACAGACCTGGAAATATAGAAACCATACTTCATCACGACCTACAGCCATGTACAGACCTGGAAATATGGAAACCATACTTCATCACGACCTACAGCCATGTACAGATATGGAAATATAGAAACCCTACTTCATCACTACCTACAACATTGGAAATATAGAAACCATACTTCATCAAGACCTACAGCCATGTACAGACCTGGATATACAGAACCATACTTCATCACTATATCCAGCCATGTACAGACCTGGAAATATAGAACCCTACCTCATCACTACCTACAGCCATGTACAGACCTGGAAATATAGAACCGTACTTCATCACAACCTACAGCCATGTAAAGACCTGGATATACAGAACCATACTTCATCACTATGTCCAGCCATGTACAGACCTGGAAATATAGAACCATGCTTCATCACTACCTACAGCCATGTACAGACATGGAAATATCGAAACCATACTTCATCACTACCTACAGCCATGGAAATATAGAAACCATACTTCATCACTACCTACAGCCATGTACAGACCTGGAAATATAGAACCATGCTTCATCACAAGCTACATCTATGTACAGACCTGGAAATATAGAAACCATACTTCATCACTACCTACAGCCATGTACAGACCTGGAAATATAGAACCATGCTTCATCACTACCTACAGCCATGTACAGACCTGGAAATATAGAACCATGCTTCATCACGACCTACAGCCATGTACAGACATGGAAATATAGAAACCATACTTCATCACTACCTACAGCCATGTACAGACCTGGAAATATAGAACCATGCTTCATCACGACCTACAGCCATGTACAGACCTGGAAATATAGAAACCATACTTCATCACTACCTACAGCCATGGAAGTATCGAAACCATACTTCATCACTACCTACAGCCATGGAAATATAAAAATCATACCTACAGCCATGTACAGACCTGGAAATATAGAAACCATACTTCATCACTACCTACAGCTAGTACAGATGGAAATATAGAAACCATACTTCATCACTACCAACAGCCATGTACAGACATGGAAATACAGAAACCATACTTCATCACTACCTACAGCCATGGAAATATAGAAACCATACTTCATCACTATCTACAGCCATGTACAGACCTGGAAATATAGAACCCTACCTCATCACTACTTACAGCCATGTACAGACATGGAAATATAGAAACCATACTTCATCACTACCTACAGCCATGGAAATACAGAAACCATACTTCATCACTACCTACAGCCATGGAAATATAGAAACCATACATCATCACTACCTACAGCCATGTACAGGCCTGGAAATATAGAAACCATACTTCATCACTACCTACAGCCATGTACAGACATGGAAATATAGAAACCATACTTCATCACTACCTACAGACATGGAAATACAGAAACCATACTTCATCACTACCTACAGCCATGTACAGACCTGGAAATATAGAAACCATACTTCATCACTACCTACAGCCATGTACAGACATGGAAATACAGAAACCATACTTCATCACTACCTACAGCCATGTACAGACCTGGAAATACAGAAACCATACTTCATCACTACCTACAGCCATGTACAGACATGGAAATATAGAAACCATACTTCATCACTACCTACAGCCATGTACAGACATGGAAATACAGAAACCATACTTCATCACTACCTACAGCCATGTACAGACCTGGAAATATAGAAACCATACTTCATCACTACCTACAGCCATGGAAATACAGACACCATACTTCATCACTACCTACAGCCATGTACAGACATGGAAATATAGAAACCATACTTCATCACTACCTACAGCCATGTACAAACCTGGAAATACAGAAACCATACTTCATCACTAGCTACAGCCTTGTACAGGGCTGGAAATATAGAAACCATACTTCATCACTACCTACAGCCATGTACAGACCTGGAAATATAGAACCCTACCTCATCACTATCTACAGCCATGTACAGACCTGGAAATATAGAAACCATACTTCATCACTACCTACAGCCATGTAAATATAGAAACCATACTTCATCACTACCTACAGCCATGGAAATATAGAAACCATACTTCATCACTACCTACAGCCATGGAAATATAGAAACCATACTTCATCACTACCTACAGCCATGTACAGGCCTGGAAATATAGAAACCATACTTCATCACTACCCACAGCCATGTACAGACCTGGAAATACAGAAACCATACTTCATCACTACCTACAGCCATGTACAGACATGGAAAGATAGAAACCATACTTCATCACTACCTACAGCCATGGAAATATAGAAACCATACTTCATCACTACCTACGGCCATGTACAGCCATGGAAATACAGAAACCATACTTCATCACTACCTACATGTACAGCCATGTACAGACATGGAAATATAGAAACCATACTTCATCACTACCTACAGCCATGTACAGACATGGAAATATAGAAACCATACTTCATCACTACCTACAGCCATGTACAGCCATGGAAATATAGAAACCATACTTCACCACTACCTACAGCCATGTACCGACATGGAAAGATAGAAACCATACTTCATCACTACCTACAGCCATGGAAATATAGAAACCATACTTCATCACTACCTACGGCCATGTACAGACCTGGAAATATAGAACCCTACCTCATCACTACTTACAGACATGTACAGACATGGAAATATAGAAACCATACTTCATCACTACCTACAGCCATGGAAATATAGAAACCATACTTCATCACTACCTACAGCCATGGAAATATAGAAACCATACTTCATCACTACCTACAGCCATGTACAGGCCTGGAAATATAGAAACCATACTACATCACTACCTACAGCCATGTACAGACATGGAAATATAGAAACCATACATCATCACTAGCTACAGCCATGTACAGCCATGGAAATATAGAACCCTACCTCATCACTACCTACAGCCATGTACAGACATGGAAATATAGAACCCTACCTCATCACTACCTACAGCCATGTACAGACATGGAAATATAGAACCCTACCTCATCACTACCTACAGCCATGTACAGACATGGAAATATAGAAACCATACATCATCACTAGCTACAGCCATGTACAGACCTGGAAATATAGAACCCTACCTCATCACTACCTACAGCCATGGAAATATAGAACCATACTTCATCACTACCTACAGCCATGTACAGCCATGGAAATATAGAAACCATACTTCATCACTACCTACAGCCATGTACAGACGTGGAAATATAGAAACCATACTTCATCACTACCTACAGCCACGTACAGCCATGGAAATATAGAAACCATACTTCATCACTACCTACAGCCATGGAAATATAGAACCATGCTTCATCACAATCTACATCCATGTACAGACCTGGAAATATAGAACCCTACCTCATTACTACCTACAGCCATGCCATGTACAGCCATGGAAATATAGAAACCATACTTCATCACAAGCTACAGCCATGTACAGACCTGGAAATATAGAACCATGCTTCATCACAAGCTACATGTATGTACAGACCTGGATATACAGAACCATATTTCATCACTATGTCCAGCCATGTACAGACCTGGAAATATAGAACCATACTTCAGCACAAGCTACATCTATGTACAGACCTGGAAATATAGAAGCCATACTTCATCACTACCTACAGCCATGTACCGCCATGGAAATATAGAAACCATACTTCATCACTACCTACAGCCATGTACAGACCTGGAAATATAGAAACCATACATTTGAACCATACTCTACTAATACTATGGTGTAGTCACTTCATAACAGTGATCGTAGTGCTAGAAAAAATCTTCAAGGAATCAGCCAACAATTTGAGAAAGTTGTGCGTGACAAATTCCATATACATCAACTATATCAATTGCAGACCAGTTGTCTTTGAATGGAATACCATACTTGTACGTAGAAAGGTGTCCAGGGAAATCACTCTGGATCGCCGCTTTTGATGAATTTTACATAATTTATTCAGATTCCATGGATGCATAAAATATGCAGCTTCATCAGGGTTGGCAATGACTTGACATTATATAACACAGCAAGGAAGCAATCTGAGATTCCTCAATTGTATGCCCCCCCCCCCCCCCAACCGCTTGCGCTTTAATCGGACACTGCTCCGTCATTATGCTGTTCTGAATTGGTCTGTGGAGGCCTAATTTGGATAATTATAAAAATTCTGTTTGTCACTTTTTTCGGCATGCCTCGCATAATACATATTGCAAGTATCGACCAACAAGTAATAATAGATTATACAATGTTTCGCCAAATCCAAAAATGTGGTTATGAGACCTACATTCCTTGGGAGTATATTGTGGTGAAATTATGAAGCGATCGTGAACTTTGAATTTTGCACCCAATTCACTCTTTTTGGGGCAATTTCATACTTCAGGACCTATGTGGTCTGCTTTGGAATGTAAAATAACAATTTTATAGCCATTTTCCCGGTCCAAATCGGTTATGGACTGAGATCCAGCCTGGACAAATAAATATATCCCATTCACTTAGGTTTGATGAACCAAGGGCCATAACTCTTGAAAATATAACCGAAAGCAGAGAAACTTCACGCTGCACAACTATGGGGCATTGACCACATATCATGCAAATTCCATACTTGTCCATACAATATTAACCGAGATCCAGCCCGGACAAGTCCCAATTCACAAATATTTCAAGAACAAAAGGGCCATAACTCTTGAAAATATATGCGAAACGCGGACAACCTTCACACTGCACAACTGCAGGGCACTCACCACATATCCTACAAATTCCATACTTGTCCGGGCTGGATCTCATTAACCGAGATCCAGCTCGGACAAGTCCCAATTCACGAAGACTTGATGAACGAAGGGCCATAACTCTTGAAAATATATGCGAAACGCGGAGAAACTTCATGCTGCACAACTACAGGGCACTGACCACATACCCTGCAAATTTCATAATTGTCCATACAATATTAACCAAAATCCAGCCTGGACAAGTCCCAATTCACGGAAATTTCAGGAACAAAGGGCCATAACTCTTGAAAATATAAGCGAAACGGGGAGAAACTTTACGCTGCACAACTGTGGGGCACTGATCACATATCTTGCAAATTTCATACTTGTCCATACAATATTAACCAAGATCCAGCCCGGACAAGTCTCATTCACAGACATTTCAGAAAAAGGGCCATAACTCTTGAAAATCATACCGGAACTCGTAAAAAACGCTACGCTGCACAACTACAAGGCACTGGCCACGTTTCAATCCTGTCCATCAATTATTAACCGAGATATCGCGCGGACAAGAAATTCGGACGGACAGACGGATGGATGGACAGACGCCCCGACAGACGGACGGACAAAGCGATCGCTATTTCATTCGCTAACAATTATGTCAGGATTTAGAGCTGGCCATGGAATGTGGGTCTTAAATCGGCAGAGCTAGGGGCTTTCACTTCATAGGTCTGCATATGGGAAAGTATATGAATTCCAGACAACCTGATTTTTATGGTTCAAGACTTCTTCTTTATTGCAGCCTTTCAGTGATGATAGCACCTCCACAAGAGTGAGGAGCCATGAGGGTATTACAGTAATCCTTCTAATACTTCAATCACATGAAGTGAAATTTCCCACCATAAAATGTCGGGGTGATCAAATTTATTAGAACAGGAAGATGATGAAATATCGGGGGGGGGGGGGGGGGG